>PVKH010004499.1:0-23292 GCA_004027955.1 Chaetophractus vellerosus | reverse complement strand
GGGGGATATGTAATAAATAAAAAAAAATAAATCTTTAAAAAAAATTGTTTGTCATGATTTTGAGGTATGGAAAACATAGCCCTGTGGCAAGAGAGTGAATCAAGATTTGGAATGCATGCATTGCTCTCTTGGTCAGATTACAGCATGCCACCTGACTTTGGACTTTCTGTACTTCTTGGCTTCCTTGCTCCTGAGATTCAACATGGAGATAATAAATGAATTAATTACCAGGTAAGACTTTTTAACATGTTTTCAGCTTCCTATTTGAATTATTTTTAATATCTATGATTTACAGTTTTTTCATTCCAGCCCACCAAAGGGAGGTGGGTAGCTTGAATTTTGAATCATAACTCACATGCTGATAACCTTTTAAACATTAGTTTACCTTTCTCTCACTTTGCATGTCATTTGTTAGTATCCTTCAAGGTTTCCTTTTTGAAAAATTTAGAGGCCCGTTTATTGAATTTGGCCATTTATTTTAATATGATTACATTTTCAGCATCTACTTCAATGAAATCTTTGATAGTTTTCCTTATTGAGATTTCTGTAGTCTTACAGTGATTTTTTCCAAGTGTGAATAGTCTCTGTAATGTGAAGAACATTTTCTGGTTAACAGTATTTATTTATTCATTCAGCAAACATTAAGTCACTTCTTATTTTATAAAAGGTTCTCTGCCATATACACTAAAAATGTACCAAAGTGAACGGTATCTTCTTTCTTCTAGGTACTTAAAATCTTCTTGGGAAAATCTGACATTTAAGCATAGTGACATGGGTTAAGTGGCATGTGACTGGTACAAATAATTGGTGATAGGTATTCGTTCAGTCAATATCTATTATCATATGTGAATGATATACGTCAATAAAAAATTTTAATGGAAAAAAGATAACTATTAAAAGTGACTAATATAAATGTTAATAGGGGTGACTATGTGTGTGGGGGGGGTGGGGGTTTATATGGGAATTCCCTTTCAGTGCAATTTTTCTGTAATTCTAAAACTTCTCTAAAAGTAAAATTTATTTTTTTAAAAAGTGAGCACATTGCAAAGTGTATGATGTGCCAGGAAACACGTCACTTTAAGTGAAGAGGTGTTTGACTTGGGCCCTGGAAGAAGGTAGAATTACGATAGGGAAGTAGAGCATTAACAACTCAGGGCGCTCCCTTTGCAAAGATATTAAGGCAGCAAAGTCCAAAGTGTAGCAGGGGAAGAAACAGCAGGCAAGGAAGAGGCTGTTCTAAATTCGCACTTAGCCCACTCTCAGTACGCCAGCACACAGAGATGTCTGAGAGTGCTGAGAAATGAAAAGAAAACACTGGTAAACACTAATAAATAGCAAGAGGGAAGACAAAAAGAAGTCTGTTCAAGCTAAACCAGCCCATTGCCTCTTGAAGAAATTTAACTGTTTAGCATTGCCTAATGGGTTTTCTTTCCATTCATTTCACAAGAGAAGATAGTTTTTAAAACTGTATCCCAGTTGCCCCTTTTCCTGGGTCAGATGCTTTCTCCTCCAGCTCATTAGAAGCAAATGTCGCAATCAACTTCCATCACTGCTGATTTCTATTTCAAGGGACCTGGGAAACACATTCTATTTTCAAAAGTGTCATTGATAGGAGTGCTTCCACTTCACTCTTGGGCTCTTTACAGACCACGTTGTTCTTGGAAATGTTGAAATATTAAAACTAATTCAACATGAAGGTTCAGGGATAAGTTCTCTGGAGATTCTTAAAACAAGAGTCACTTTAAAAGATATAGAGTGTCCTGACTTTTTAGGTAGTATTACACCGTAAAATCAAAGCACAACAATTCTAAATGGGCACTCCCTTTACAGAATGAATGTAATTATTTCTCAGAGTTCTTAGAAGAAAAAGACCCTCATAAATCCACTCACATTTCAGGAAAAAACAATCAAAACCCTATCATTGATATGAAAAATAGAATAAATGTTCCAGATAGGGCCAGTATGTTAAAGGAGAACTGACGCTCTACCCAAAGTTGGCTTTGTATAGTTTATGTTCCTTCCAGCAGACCCCTTGATGATATGTACCACTTTTGAATTTCTCAGGGAATATGGGAAATGTTCCATTTTCAAAGTATTTTGACCTAGCTTCTGGTTACCAGGATGCATTCATAAAATCTCCTGCAGTTTTTGAGTAGAAGAAATATATGTCTTCTCAGTAGATTTGTTTAAAAATTTCACAGTTGGGATTTGGATGGTTGTATGTTTCACAATAGAGATGTTGCTGAAACCTTATACATAGTGCTTTTTAAAATTATGGTGGTTATAAAATAATAAACAGAACTTAGCCACTAAGTACATCAGTAAAACAGTGCATGCTGTAGTTTATTAATATATGATTTTTCTTCAAGTCATCCCACTTTTGTTTTTGCTAAAAGCAAACTTTCAGAAAATATTTTATCTTCTAACTAAACATATTGATATTGGGATGCCAAGTTTTAAAAGTCTATGGCTGACCCTCTGTCAAAAGGACTATATAATATCAAAATGTTTTCTTGGCTATTTTATTGTTTTTCATGCACCATTGACAAAAATCAAATTTTATTTTGGAAACGATTTCAAATAGATCCATTTCTGTTCTCCTGACATTTTAAACTTGCTTATGTAAAATTATTTCATCTCTTTTATTGAAAGGTACTGAGCATTTCACAAGTCCTGATATCTCCCCTGGTGTGGAATGATTTTTGAATCAAATTTAAAAATATGGAAGATACTAACCTAGAGAAATGGTATAGCTGGGGCAGGAAGTACAAGACTAATGTAGAGATTATACAAACAAAAGGTGCTGCCCATTTATTGCCTAACGAAGCAGAATAAAGAAAGGCTAGATTACTTTTTCTTATAGTTTACTCACATTTTAAAATGCATATCAGTAGTTGTTTATTAGCAGGCTTAAAATTTTTTTTTTTCTCCCAAGGTACATAACGAATTATATCAGATGAAGAGGAAAGATGGCCAATTTCTTTTATTTTGCATCGGGAGTAAAATCTAGCATGAGACATATTGATAAAATTTGCATGGGCTGGTAATTTTTACAACCTATTTACATGGCAATAATACATATTCCAAATATTCACATAATATGTATTACAGAGATTTGAAGGCAAAGGGAATGACTCTGACAGAAAGAAATACAGCCAGAGGTGCCCTTCATTTAAAAAATACATAGTAAAGAGCTACTATTAAGACTCTATCATAGGAAATGATTGCTTGTCCTGTGTATTAATCCCATCCTGAATTAAAGCAAATGGGCTCCTGCATTTTCAAGAAAATATGATTACTTATACATTTATAATTCCGGTCAGTGCAAACTAAGAAGTTTCCTTTCTATTATCTCAAACCTAAACTCCCATGTCAGTTTTTCCTTTTTGAGAGGTCTGTGAACTGCAAATTACATTTCAACTTATTCAAATTGTTACTGGAGCTTGATCCTAAAGGGTAAATTTTCAGTGCATGGCAGTGGGATTTGGCTGTGTGATTCCTATTAATACTAATAGCAATTACTAGACTCCAGAATGTAACTGAAGAATTTGTCCTCAAGCCTAAATACATGAAAACTATTTCTTTTAGCTATACTCAGTATCAGACATGGTTCCTTCTTGGAACTGGAGAGAGAAAAAATGTGAATACTGAAAAAAAGAATCACTCATAAAACTTGTGGAACAAATTCATATAACTATTGCACCTCATAAAGCATATGCAGGGTTAGGTGGGGAACATGGCAAAAGCCAAAATTAATGACAGATCAACCTTCATGCAGGGTCTATTAAAAAAAACACATCAATCCCACATGTATGCATTCTCTGTGATGTTCTGCCTCCCCGGGTTTGTAGGCTCTTCTCAGATCTGCGGTAATTCAGGGGGTCTGGACTAAATTGAATACATGGGCTTTCATAGTTTGGTTCTCATTATGCTTCATTTGACTCTCCTGTGCACTAAGTTTAATGAAATTGGTAGTCAATACAAATTTATTTCATAAAATGGCACCCACAGGCCCAGCCTCTGAACAAACATTGCCTAGATAGGGGTTGGCATAGAGAGGGGTTGACTTTAGATGACGTTGTCCCTTGTCATGAGATTGTGACGGGCATTCTCGGCATTGGCTATGACCGTTCACCAGGCATTGCCCACTGCAGTCCCTCCTCCCCCTCCAAACCCTACAGAGCCCACTTTGAACGCTGATTTATTTCCCTAGTCAGTCTCCCACCCTCCACGGTGGCTGAGAGTGTGGGCTCCTAAGTAGACTTTAGCTGTGTGACTTTGGGCAACTTTGTTATCCTCTTTGGGCTTCTTTGGATTCAGAGTACCTATTTCCTAGGGTGGCTGAGGGAATTAATTGAGTTAAAAAAAATGTAAAGCTCTTGAAACAATGCTGAGCATGGGGTAAGCACCAATAAAGGTTAGCTATCATACTCCCATAGATCTTTGCCTATCATTCTCTTTTGTTTACATAGTTACACTTACAGCCTTTCTCCCCTCCCTCATCTCCCTGCTCAGTCCTCAGGCCTCTGTTTTGCTATGCAGGCTAATGTGGAAGAGAAGAATAGGAAGGGACTAAAACAGGCCAGACTGAAGTAGAATAGAAAGGACAAGGAGCAATGTAGAGGAGAAGAGAATTTGTTTGGAAGAAGGAAAGAAGGGGGCAAGAGGAGAGAGATCAGGAGACAGGAGGACCGTTCCGTGGGCTAGGGTTTTAGGTGCAGAATTCATGGGAGAGAAAGAGAGGAAAGGAGAAGGAAAGGGAGAGCAGGGGGCAAGGGAGATTTAGGGGGCAGGCAATGTGAGACGAAGGACTCCAGGGAGACACTGAGCTAAAGAGGACAGTTAGCGTGTATGGACTGCTGAGCTCCAGGAAACGCTGTTCACTCTCTGGCATCATTCAAGAGACTTCAGTAAAGGAAAAAATTCTTCCACCCTTCCTTCCCTCCCTCCTACCCTCCCTCCCTCCTTCCTCTCTCCTTCCCTCCCTCCCATTCTTTTTCTTTTTTCCCTTTTTTCTTTTCTTCTTTTACGTTAAGGAAAGGTTTATTTTTGTTTCTTTGGGGGAGGGGTGGGTTAATGCAATGCCCTTTGACCTCCTGAACTGGAGCTCTTATAAACCCAGATTTCAGTAGCATTATGCTCACCATGTCTTGCGGTGCTCTCCACATGTACCCCCAAATGATGTTATACGCATATGCCATATATCCCCCAAATGATAGTAATTCTAAGGTCACATCTGCTGTTTTAAACTGTCTGCTTTAATGAATGAATATATTTTGGAAAGCTATAATTTCATACTCATGCTCTCATTTGTTTCCCCATGATAATTATACACATTTACAGGCCAAAATATTATTCCCATTTTATTGAAGAAGGGAAATATGTCTTAGAGATGTGTCAGTCGCAGAACTAAATAAGGTCTTGTGACTCCTTTTTGGTAAGACGCAGAGTTTCTTTAGATGCACAGAGCCTTAATCTGAGGCTACAGGTGTCGGACTCATTTCCTTGCGCTGGTGTGGAAGCCCCACACTTGGACCAGCTTGTTTTGACTTTTCTGCTTGTCTTTACCTCTCTGTCTAGGATGCTTTCCCTTAGGTCATATTACTTAAGTGGGGATTAGACCCCACAACCTCTGAGCACCCTCTCTGTGGTTAGCCCTTTGAGTCATGCTGCATTTAGGTTTCGTAATTAGCACTTAGAAAGCCATTGAGGTCAATCCCCATTGCGCCTATGTAAAATTTGGAGTGCTTAATTGTCAGAGCCTCTCTGAGAACATTTCTGTGTAATTCTGTGCATTTAAAAATAAATTAAGCTAATGACATTATCTATATCCTCTTAGAATGGGATACAGCAATAGTAAATGGACAGAACAAAAATCTATAATAGTCACATGTGTGGTAAGGTGACATTCAGGTGCATCTGTTTCCTCCCATAAAGTCACCTGCTGGCAGCCTATTGAGTAAATGTTAATGAATTTAGGTGTACCTTAGCTGCAAATGGATCAGATCTTCCTAATGTAACATTATGGCAACCTGGATTCACTTGGATTATTCTGCTGATTTAAATTAAAGTGAACACCAAAGCCAGCAAAATGTATTAGAGAGGAATTAAATGTGCTACAGAAACATTTAAAGGGTGTTCTTAGAACCCAAAGAAGAGAAGGATGGGATTATCTCTTTGTATTCTTTCAGTTTAGAGCTTCAGACACATGTTTGAGAGATGGACATGATGATTCTATTGTGTGAGCAGAGTTTGCCATGTGACCTCCTTTAATGTTTAAAGATTGCTCCATAGTTTAATCTTTAAAACATCATGCTGAAGGCATGCCGTCAAGTGCCTGCCAAATTTGGCTTTAAAATTCAGCCGTTTTTTAGCTAGAGGTGAGGAAAAAACATGAAAGCTTTTTGTTGTTGTTGTTTTACTGTTTCAGAAAGAAAATAAGAACTTGGCTTCCTCTATTTGATCAATTATTTACAAAATAGCATCCCATTGCCTCTCAAATTAAATTGAAACTCCTAAGTGGAGGTTAAAAACCTCTCCCCCTATATCTACCTATCTTGGTCTTCTAGAATGTCTATGCTGTACTTAAGCCCAACACATCCTATTAATTCCTACCCACGTCCATTAACATTTACAACTCTTTCCTTTGTGGCTTTTCATATGTGTCATCCCCTCACCCTGAAAGCATAAATTTTCAAGTGTATAAATCATGGACTCTGCATTTGATGTAGCTTCTCACAGTGGTTTTTAAGAGTTTTCACTCTAGTGCATGCACTTGTGATCCTTGCTGACTTATTAATCTCATTTAGAGGATAAATTTGATCAGTCAGCAGCAAATACTTACAGAAAACTTAATTTTCAGTATTTTCTCTCAGAGGAAAACTTCTGTGTGAAAAGTGTTTTGGTCAATAATGTTATTTCTCAGATATTTGTACAATTGTGAATGAAATGAGTGTTTGAGAAAACATGAAGTCTGAGAAAACTTCATGAAGTATTACTTTCTTTGCGTCCCTAATAGATACAATTTCGCAGAGGCTGTCTGGGCCAGATTTGTGGTCTCCATGGGCTCTCCTTGTATTGATGTCTTTTACAAAATGATGAATAATACATTATATATTTACTTCTAAAGACCGCAACTAGAATGGGAATCACGCTTGGTAAATGTTGATGATTGGCCAACAGGTGGAATGTTCTCAACATTTTAAAGATTCCAATACTGGTTTGTTGCTAATAATCAGAAGAGTACTATGGCAAACAGAGTAAACTTTGGTAATGTTCTCAACATTTTTCTATGACAAACAGAATAAACTTTGGTAAACTGGGAGCACTGAATTTTTTGATCAGAATAATGGTGATCAATAGTTTTTCCCCTTCCGTTGGGATTCTTAGCACAAATGAAATGTCTCATGGTGAAAACAAATAAAATTAGAGCCACTTGGTTAAAGATTCTACAGCAATGTTGTCCAGTAGAAATATAATTTTATAAATATATGTATATATTCAAATTTTCTAAAAGGCCCATTAAAAATAAAAAAGAACATGTAAAGTTAATTTTCAGCAACATATTTTATTGAACCCCAAATATTCAAAACATTCCTATTTCAACATGTAATCAATATAAAAGAAACTATCAATGAGATATTTTATATACTTTTTTCACACTAAGTTTTCTAAATCTTGTGTGCATCTGCAGTATATCTAAATTTGACTAGCTGCATTTCAACTACTCAGTAGCTACATTTGGCTTGTGGCTGCAATACTGGACTCTGCAGGTCTAGCTGTATCCTTTGTAGGGGTAAAGAATACCAATACTCCCTTAGTTTGATAGTCACCTTGGCCTCATTCCCTCTACGTCCTGGGCAAGTTAATTCAACTTTATGAGACTCCATTTTCTAACATGTAAAACAAGGGTAAAATTTTTTCCTATCTCATTCAGTTGTTATGAGGATTAAATTAATTTTAAAACCTTATAAATAATAAATACCTTGTATTAGAAGATACAAAGGGGATAATATTGCTGAAGAAGTTCCTTGGGCCTGTAAGGACATTTTGAAGAAATACATGATATCAAAGTTATATTTCCATGTTCACCACATTCTGATTACTCCAGCCATCCAAACCTGCCCTTCTCAATACTTAATTTGTATGTGTGTGTGTGTGTGTGTGTGTGTGTTGAGCTCATTCTGTCAGGTGTCAACTTTTCTTCTTTTGAGAGTAGCCTTCTCCCACTTCAAATATTCACTTAAAATGCTTCTTCATAATTGGCTTTAAAAGAAGCCAGAGGCTGAAACTAAGAAGTGAAGACTAAGTCTAGTTTGAGCTAGTTTTTTTCTTTTTTTGGAGTCTGTAGCTTTACTTTGGGATAAATAACTTAGAATGATAGAAAACAGTGATTTTCCCTAATACTTATTGGCTGAAAATATCCAAGTAAATCAAATAGGAATTGTTTGACCTACTAATTGTACATTAGAATCGTTTGCTAGATCCAGAGGAAAATAAGACCCGTTTTGTCAGCACACACCCTGACAGCAAACAAGTAGAACGGCAGTGCTTACATCATTCAAGTAGCTGTCAAAATTCATGGACTCCATGACAGTATTGTGGAAAGCCTCGCATAAGTCACAATGTTCACCTAGCTGCCAACCACCTAGACGTGCTAGACATCAATAACTGACTGTATTGTCCTAGTGGAGCAAGAGGGGCAAGCACCAATGATACTGCAACTGATATTGTAATAGTTATTCAGGGGGACAATATTCATACATGACCACAGAATCCTTTGAAGCTAGCCAGGGACAAAAGATAATTGCAGGAATTCAGTCAGAGCCTCCAGTCTGGCTAAGGCCCCAAAAGGCATCAGAGGTCAGCCAAAGCCCAAAATTATCACCCAGGCCCTTTGGGTTACAGGGTTGCAGAGTATGGTGTTCAGAGATGATGCTTTCTATCTGCCACAGAATTCCAGTCCTCTCTTCTGAGATCATACCTGCCCCATCGTTTGGAGGTGTGCAAAAAGATCACTGGCATCCTTTCTCCTTGTGAGAAACAATTAGAAAGTCGTGGTAGAGGTTTGAGGAACTTGAAAGATCATTTTCTCTACTACTCTTGATTACATATGAAAAGACTGAGGCCCAGAGAAGATAAATAATTGCTCAAAATCTGACTGCCAGTTCCTGGGTTTGTCCAGGACTGGATGACAGATATGCTCTGGCCTCCTGTGCATTCATCTTTTCAGGATTCCTGGCTATTCTCCCTTGATTTGTCAGGACATGAATCATTTTTCCTTCGTTTTATCTTAGCTGGCATCTTAAGAATGGCAGAAGAATTGAAGATGAGAGTGGCTAGGGAATCTTTCTTCTTCATAACCATAAACAACAAACTGAGAAACCCATTCAACCATTCTCCCAGGGCTTACTCTGACCGTGGGCAGCCTTATGATTCAGTAAACCCAGACTTGTTGGTGACCACACCAAAGGTGTAGTTCATACTTTGTACACCCTCTCCAAGGTCTAGAGTCTGGATTGTTCTGTGTTATATTTCTTAATACCATGCAAGCACTATGAAAGTCTATTCTGCTCCTGTGGATGACTAATATATAACCACAAAGTGTCTTAGGGTCTAGGAAAATGTGAGTCATTTAAATTACCAGTTTATATATAGATCGTGTAGAAGTGTAGACATTTCCTCTTTTGTGTTTCCACCAGATCTAAGTAGCATCCTGTTCACAGGGAGGCTAATTCCTAGAATGCTCATCTACTGTTAAAAATCAGCCTCTTCCCACAAATACTAGTTTTGTAGGCAGCTGTGGAATTGTATTAAGAACTGTGTATTTGAGTTATATGAATTGAGTTTTAATGGCTCTGTTTGGTCACTTATTAGCAAACACTGCCCACCTACAATCACTATGATTAGGATTATATAAAATAACATGTGCAAGCAACAGATAAATTATAGAGCATTGTACAAATGTAAGGGATTATTATTTTGCTCACAATCTAATAGATATTTGCATGTATATATTGAAATCATTTATATTTATATAAAGTATTTTCCATATGATAGAGATTATGTCCAGATTGGAGATATTTATTGATAAGCTTCCTATCTAATTTTTGTGACCCATTTATTTTAACAAGACAGCTTTCTTTATAGCCGACTGGAAATTTGTCTTAAATATTCAACTGACAGTGTCTACAGCTATCAGACCCACTGTTTATGGTGCAAAAATCAAACTAAGCATTTATAAAAATTTCCACAGAAGATTCCAGCTAATGAAAGCACCATTTGTGATGTGCTAAAACATGCGCACACATAGGTATTGCCCCATTTATCAGACATGAGAGCTAATTACCTCATACAACACTATATCTCTTCCACTCTCTGCATTTCAATTCCCAATATTAACACATAGGTGGTCAAGCTGACCATCGAATAGCCTGCATGAGCATGAATGCATTAAATAATTTAATGTTGGAAGAGTTTATTAAAGTGCCACATTCTAATCAGCATGTGTACCTGCCTTCGTTAATTTTGCACTGGTCCGTGGTGTGTCTCTGCAGCCAACACGGAGAGCACTAATGTTAATAGGAGCTCTTAACAAACAGGACCAGTTAATCAAGGAAAATTTACTATTAACCACATGACCATGCATACTGCGGTCTAATTACAATCAGATTTAACCCTCACCCTGCCACACCCGTTTAGACATCTTTCTTATTACTTCTCGATGAAAAATAGGGAATCATTATTTCATTAGGGTGAGAGAGATATTTGCATCTGCACATGATTATGACCATGAGAGGGTTTTCTGCTGGCTATAGTCCTATGTCGAAGAGATTCAATTTCGTTAGTTTTAAAGATCACCATGAAGAGAGCCCTAGTTCTGTCTCCCAAACATTTTTTTAATGCCCTGAAAATAATTTGTTAAAACGAGAGAGTTTCTCCAAATGGAAACATAAACTCTGAACTGGTTCAGGTGAAGTTCAGCACTGGGCAAGTTAAAGTTATTGCTATGGCAATGGTGTGGATATAATTTTGATCATTTTGTTTGGCTGTTTAACAAAATAATCTACAATATTAACTGGACCGGAGCCCCCATCATTTAACCAAATGTAATTACTTTAGTACCAGTGGATTGGAAAATACCTACTACGGCTGGCGTTTTGCATATTTATAAGAAGCATGTAAAAGGCAGAAGGAAGTATTACCAGTTTTTGTTTTCTTCTTCTTCTTCTTCAAGTTGTTTTGGTGCTTGCTTTTTACCTTTGGGTCATATCAGGTTGTGCTTCTTTGAGATGGGTTTTGAGTTTGTTGATTATGCCATTTGCAGCGAAGGGGTTTTGATTTTCTGAGTTAGAGTAAGGAAGAAAGCTTTGAGAATTTAGAAGTGTCAATGATGGTATTTTTGAAATATCAAAGACAGAAGTTGACACTTTTTTTTCTCAATGTTTTGTCTTATAATCACCTTGCTCGTTGGAACACTGGCTCACACTAAAGAAACTAAAGAAATATTCAAACAATTTGCTAAGAATTGCTGCTTGATAACTGAAATGACTTTTCAAAATACTTTTTTGAAAGATTCTAATTATCTTCTTTTAGATATTTCTTCCTACTGGGGTGATAAAGACTATCTCCTTTTGGTATGTTTTATTTTATTTTAATCGCTTAATTTTGTTCCTTTAGTGATATAAACAATTCTATATCAGTCAGCTACGGCATCAGATGAACTGTAGGTTTATATGGAGTGGGTTTGGGTAGAGGACATCATTTTATTCTGCATCATAGTACAGTAGTTCCACATCTGTATTATATTTTCTCCTATGACTCATGTAAATTATTTTTTATAGTTTTCCTTGTTAGAAAGCAGCAATAGTGCTGACGTTTTACTGCTACATTACTTAGCAGTCTCACCTGCTGGAATACCAATATTATCAAATGTAGAGTGTATTGAATTGCATTCTACTTGTGGAAGAGTGCTCCACAAGGAGCCTCTAACGAGAAGGCAGCCTTCGATGAGTGTTTGAAAGGTGATGTCACGTGCAAAAATTCAATGCACACAACTTACCACGAGTCTGTCCATTTCTTAAGGTTATGGTAAATTCTTCATTTCTCTAACATCACTCTCAGAAATAGGCAGACCAGGGTTGGAGTTGGCAGACATGACTGCATGGATGGCAGGCCACTGGGAGGAAATATAAGAGGGATTCAGAAGGAGCCACTTTTCTCTGAGTGCACTGACTTAAGAAAGAAAGATTGAAAAAGAGTATCTGTCTTTATCTATTACAATTCTAAAAAATTTATAAAGTATATATCATATTCAAAAGAAGAAAACTTGTATTTAATTTAATGAGGAAAAAATAATATTATCTGACTTGAATGGTATGTTTTCCAAAATGACTGACAAAGTGCATAAATAACTCCTTTTGGAATCTAGTAGTTCATTTTTAGAATAGTTTAGTTTTGCTTTGCTTTTCATGTTCTCATCTTGATGTTTTGACTGAATGTCGTCTGTGTATATGGTTATCTAGACAAACTGTGAGGTTAGACAGAAAATTATTCTTCAAAAAAGTTGGGAGATCTGAATTTCGTTTCTAGCTCTGCTCAATTCCTTCATCTGTAAAGTGAGTGTGTTAGATTAGCTCATCTTCAAGCAATTTTTAATACATTGATTCTAAGTATATGAAGTAATACTGTCTAAGAGAATATACAACGTAAGATTCCCTTCAAAAGTTCAGGAACCTTAGATCAGCAGTCAGAGAAATGTCAAATGGATGGCTTTTTTTAATTTTTAAAATTTCACGATCAAAGAAAAAGGGGCATCCCATTCCAGATGTCTTGGTTTTTTTTTCCACTCTTTGAAAAATGTACAAACCCCACATTGAAGAATGATAATACAATAGTACTACTCTATATGACTCATAAATTTAATTTAGTTTGGAAATGTCATGTGATAATCCCATATAAAGCTCTATTCATCAAGGGCCTGCACTGTCAGGTTGTGATGGTGCTTTGATTGTTTTCCACTTTATGTACTCAGGAAAGAGCCATAAGGCACATTCTACACACAAATGAAGAAAGAAAAAGGGCTTTTTAGAATGGAGGGTTTATCCTTTTAATAAATATGGCTAATTCTAAACATTTGAAAGGGTATGTTAAATTGGCTGAGCAACTGTAAAGCCACACACTATACACATGCCCACATATACATATATATGTATACACACATATGCTTAAACTCACACATGCACACATTGGCACTGAACAGGAGAAAAATGTCTGATGTCATATGACTGCAAGAATTATGAACAAAATAAAATAAACAGCATTCACCCTGCATAGGGGTGGTTGTCTGGATTCACAGAAATTATTCAGCCAGTAAGATTACACAACTTCAAGGGGGTATGCACTGACAACTCCAGAGACCTGGAGCCAGGATCCAGGAAAGGAGAGGAAGTGGGGTGGGGAGGTCCTGTGGTTAGCTTGACACAAGGTTGACCGCAAGAGTGAATCTCAACAGGCAGGCACCAAAAGCACCCACTTGAGAATGTATGTGCACATATGCTCAGCGCACACATAGATGTGCATACACATACTTCACCTAAGCCAGTAATCAGTACTTTCTGGTGGAAGGCAAAGTTGGAAGAGTGATGGAGCACAAATGAATAGATCTTTGATGTGCTTTATGTATGTGCATGTATAGTGTTAGCCCAATCTGCCATTGATGGTTCTGTTGAGACATAGGTAGGGAAAAGGAAAGCATGTGGGAAAGAAATTAAAAGGATAATAAAATGGAGAATGTGTGTGGGAAAGAGAAGCCTTGAATCCCAGAAATGAAAACTGAAAACACTTTCTTTACCTTTAGTTATATTCCCCTGCATCTTTTTCCTTAGTATTTCAACTTATTATGCTCTCTCTTGGAGGAACAGATAGTTTCAAGTGGAGCCCAGAATCATCCTTTTCCTTAGGTCATATCTTCCTGAAGTAACAGGGCATCCTGTAACTGGACTGAGAGTTGTCCAGTTGTTGGGATATCTCTGGACCTCAGTAAGAAATTATCTGCAATACGAGATTTACTTTACAGGGGAGGGGGGCACTTTTAAAAATTCTACTGCAAATTACTATGAAGATCCAACAAACACTGCTTTTGATGATACTCATGTTTCAATCACTGAAAAAAACTATGGTTCAAACAAATTTTCATGCAATATTTGAGGTAAGATCAACCATTTTGCTCTTCGAAGAAACCTGTTTTAGTTTCCTGGATGCTAAAACAATACCATGCAAAAGGGTGGCTTAAACAACAGGAATTTATTGTCTCACCATTTTGATGCTAGATGAAATGCAAAATCAAGGCATCATCAAGGAAATGCTTTTTCCCAGAAGACTATGACATTCTGGGCTGGCTGCCAGCGAGCCTTGGTGCTCAGCTTTTTTTTTCTCTACCACATGGCAATGCATATGGCGGCCTCCTCCAGCTTCTCTGGGTTCCACTGACTTCTGGCTTCTTCCTGAGGCTTTCAATCTATGTATCTGAATTTCATTCTGCTTATAAAAGACTCCAGTAATAGGGTTAAGACCCATCCTCATTCAGTTGGCCCAAAGCTTAACTGAAGTAATCTCCTCACAAATTCCATTTACAATGGGTTCTAAGCCACAGGGATGGATTAAGATTAAGAACATGTTTTTCTAGGGTACATAGCCACCATAATACCTATTGCTTCATATATTTTTAAAAATTTATTTCAAACCTGACTTAGGATCCAACAGGCTATCTTTATTAAAAGGAAGAAAATATCCCACAGATATTTTCAGATCATTGACCTTTATATGTATTTAATTCATCTTAAATTTTACTTTGCTGGGATGGCTTTCTGATACACACTTTCATTTTTTCTCTCACCCAAAAGGTAGAGCAATCAGGAAATAGCTTATTTTTCATTAAGCAAGAGTAGCCATAAAGAGAGTTTAGAAGATATTCAAGGGGAAAGGCTGACATGAGACAAAAGTTCAGAGGATAAAAAGCACTTATGGAAGTTCTGTCTTACGAGGGTGAAAGACACTTCCATCAGCGCTCTTGTTCCAGAAACTGGAGCTTCATCTCTTCAAGGCCAGCAACAATATTTGATATTTGAAAAAAAGTATTAACTCCAAAATGCCAAAAAGAAAATTTCAGCTTAGATTATAATAAATATTCAATTAAATGCTTACATGATACGATATGATACCAACTTAAATTGTTAAATTTATCGTTCATTAAAACTTCATTACGTTTGAAAACAATTCCTTGGTTTAGATTTTCTCACGTAAACAAAATTTCTAAGTATTCATCATGATTCCCGGGAGCCAAGAGCAAACTGTGAATTAAGTGAGTTACCTATAGCCAAATAATTTCAAAAGCAAATTCATAAACATCATTTAAAAATGGTACCAATATTAGGTTTAATGTAGGTCATAGGTTTATTTTAATATGTTGATATGCTGTGGGACAAGGCCTCCAAATGTATATGGGCCAAAGGCCTATGATCTGAAAAATAACGTGGGTAAGAAGTAAACTGTTTTAAAGCAGCTTCATGGAAGGTACTATTGTTTTAGGGGACTTCTTTCCTCTGTTCTCCTCTATTTCTGGAAGAATTTTCTCAAGGAGACAAAACTACGTTCCTTATTCTTAAGTACTCTCCAATTGAAGGGCATCAAGCTTGTCTTGAATGGGAGGTGATGGCAGATGATTCTGAGAAGTTCTCACAACAGGAAGACTCTCCCTGCTATCTTTGTGCAGTTCTTCTACACCCGGGGCTACCTGGCACGCCATTGCTAACGATAATGATACACTAGACGTGGGCTTACTTTGACTTTCCAGACTCTTTGCAGGAGCTTTTGTTACCTTGCTCTAGTTTCATGTTAAGCCGTAGAACTGATTTTGTCTCACACTGCTCGGCCGCGTCTTGAATGAAATGTTTTTCCTCTCGGGACTTCCCTGAACTTGGCATGTCAGCTGTATTAAGAAGGTATTCCCCAAATGCCACATTAAATAATTTCTGGGAGGAACTCCTCTCTTGGCAGGATATTTTTATTTGTCATTTAGGATTCTATCTTTATCCTAATAATCTAGGATAAATTAAAGAGTTAGCTAATGTTTATTTATATCAGACTAACAAAAGGAAAAAAAGTGGTCTTGAATCATAAAAATAGTATGCACACTGAGATAGAAAAATTAAATAAGACTGGTAATTCTTTTTTTTAACACTTTGAGCAACTACAACAGTTGGCTACTGTCAAAACTGGCTTGCACTGAGTTGTGTTATGTGCTGGGATGGAACTATTTTCTGAATCATACCAAGTGCATAACTGTAATTCACATTCCTACATTTTAGAAGGACACAATGCTGTCACTGTTTTCTTCCCTCACCCATTTCCTTCCCTTAGTTCCACTCCTCCCTCTCCTTTCACTTGCTTTGGGGCAAAACTTCTAATAGAAATATTTGTATTTCTCTCTGGGTCTACTTTCTTCCAGAAAGACTCTTTTTTATAAAAATCATGATAGTTTGACAAGCTGAGGGCAATTACCTGATCAATATCAGTCAGAATGAGAAGCCCATGATGGATACCTCTTTGGATTGAAAGAAAAGCAGCAGAGACATATTAAATTAAGCTAGTCTCATTTGGCCCATCACCAGAAGACACTGAAGCAAGGTAATTTGACCTTTAAAAAAATCGAGACCTCCTGCATCACCCCAATATGGAGAGAGGTCTTGGAGTATTTAGAAAATTTCAATAATTCCTGCCTTTGCAATAAAGGATATTTTTTCAAGTATTTTTGGATCTTAAATTAGAAATTAAGAACAAATGGTGAAACTTGTCCTCAGTTCCTATAGAGTAGGTGGGGGTATTCCACTGGGCAAGGGGGGAAGAAGGCAAAATGGAAGCAAAGCATCCACTACTCAGCCACCATATTTCTTAACCGACCCTTTTGAACCTATCAGGTTAATAAAATTTTAATTATACTTTTAGTTTGAAACTCATTCTAAAGCCAAACAGTAAATATCTTTAGATTATGCTGCCTGTGATGTGTAGGCTAATACGTCAACTCGACCAGGTAATTGTGCCCGGTTGTTTGGTCAAGCAAGCACTGGGCTAATTGTAATACCAGGACATTTATGAGCTTTAGTCATCAGTGAGTTTACTGCATAGACAGCCGATTACAACTACGATCAACTAGGGAGATTGCCGTCAGCGATGAGTGCCACTTTATCCAATCAGTTAAATGTCTTAAAAGGGGAAGTGATTTCAACATTCAGAGAGAATTTCCCAGCTCGTGTTTGGTCCCTCAAGGACCTTCATTGGACTTTCACTGGAGCCCCTGGCTTGCAGCCTGCCTGCGGAACTTGCATTTGTGTATCCCCATGGTCACGTGAAAGACTCTTATAAAATCTCATACTATTTACAGGTATCTCCTGTTGATTCTGTTCCCTAGAGAACCCTGACTAATTCACTGCCATCGTCTGTTAACATAGCTAATAAGGCGACATCCCAGGTATTTAGCCATCATTACTCTCATTGACTCAAACCATTACAATTAACCACATGCACAATCAGGGGAGTTAATCTACCCTCAAATCCAACATGGCTATGGGAAAGTGACCTCCAACCAGTAACTATTCACATCATTTTTAATGAGTCTAATGGTTACAGAAATGGACAAAGGTTTTAAAATGTATTTAAAGCATCCTTTTCCCAGCGACAGCATTTTAAGGCATGTTTCTTAATTCTTTTCTGTTTATCTGATCCAAAGGTCAGTGGCCCTGACAATTATAAATAAAACACACCAGGATTGAATACTTTTTGAATTTGCATGGGAAACTCTGTTCCATGGAAATCCAGAGTCAAAGGGACCCTTAGGAACTTATCTTTCTGCTCAGTGTTTTCAAACTTGAGAATGCATAAAAATTACCTGGAGAGGCATAAGTCAGTATGCCTGAGGCAGGACCCAAGGATATGCATTTTCAGAAGTGTCCCAGGTGATTCTGATGTTGGTGGTCCATGGATCAAATATGGATAAACACTTTATTTATTCCTTCTATTAGCCTTCTGCCAGTGAGAAGTACACCACTTTAAAGTGATGAGAATCAATCACTTTTTGCAAAGGCCACCATGGAAATGGGCTACAGACTCATTCAGTCAAGTAACATTTCCCAAAGTTTGATGTTCTGTCACTTGCTTTTTAAGAACTGCCACATCGCTTCCTCCATCCAGGATCCCTTTATTTTATTTCAGTCCATTTTTGCTTAAATGTATTCCACTTATAAAAGTGTTCCTAGGGGAAACTATGAGGTTTTATCATTACCATCAATTATGTGCTCCCTGCTTTTTTTTATATAGTCAGCTTCAATACTTCAGGCTTCCCTCCTAAATATAGAGAAATTTATCAGAAGGAAGAGATTAGTAAATTAACTCATTTCATACAGAGTCAAAGCTGACGTCCTTGTGACATCACCAATGCTATCCTGCCTCTTGCTCACTCATGTCAGCCTGCTAGCCTTGCCTTTCCTCAAAGCACTAGGCGCCTTCCCACTAGAGGGCTTGTATTCCAGCTGTTTTTTCTTGTGTGAGACTCTTTTCTCCCAGATAGTCTTTTCAAGTCTTTGCTTAAATCTCAACTTTTCAATGAAGCCTCTCCTCACTACCTTATTTAACACTGAAATCTAACCGCCAACTCACTTTCTTGAACCACCATAATGTGATCTTTTTGTCTTTTTGTTCCATAGCACTTATTTCCTTCTATCATACTATTTAATTTACTTTTTAAAATTCTTGTTTATTTTCTATCATCCTCTATCAGATTATAAAGTCCATGGGTGTAGGAATTATTATTTTTTTAGGCTGATGTATAATAGGTACCTAGAACAGTTCCTGGCATATAGTAGGTGTTCAATAAATCTTTGTTTGATGAAAGAATAAATGTCGGGAAGCAGATGTGGCTCGGGCGACTGGGCTCCTGCTTACCACACGGGAGGTCACTGGTTCAGATCCCGGTGCCTCTTAGAGAAGACAGTGAGCTGGCGCAACAGGCAGGCATGGCAGGCTGACACAACAAGAGATACAAGAAGGAAAAAACATAAGGAGAGACACAACAGGGCAGGGAGCAGAGGTTCCCAATACTCACAAAGAAGACAGCAAGCTGACGTGATGGGTAGGCACCGCGAGCTGATGCAACAAGATGACACAACAAGAGATGCAGGGAGGAAGAACATAATGAGAGGCACAACAAAGCAGGGAGCAGAGGTAGCTCAAGCGATTAGGCACCTCCTTCCCACATCAGAGGTCCTGGGTTTGGCTAGCGGTGCTTCCTAAAAAGAAACAAGGAAGACGAAAAGACAGCAAGTGCAAACAATGAGGGGGTGGGAAGAAATAAATAAATTAAATTAAATCTAAAAAAAAAGAATAAATGTCTAATTACCTGTGATGATTCTCCTTTCACAAGCATTTGCATCATAGTCTAAGGAAGACTAGAGGAGGAAAGAGTCACAATGGAAATTCACATATTATGAATTTAACATAATATTAGCACGTGTTCTGGGTGGGTCTTAAATCACACTGCAAAGATCATTACCTTCTCAGCCTTTTCCTCTGACCAGCTGTTTCAAACTCTGCAACATGAATGTTGATTTCTGTTATTACCAGCTATGAACAAAGTAATCCTAGAAAGTAGCAAACTGTAGGGGAAAAAATGGAATGAGTGAGAGTAAAAATTAACATTATCCAAATTATTTTGAGTATATTGTTAGTGACTTGATGCAACCTAAGCATTTTGGGAACATCTCTATCGGTGCTTATTTTGACAAATTTATAGGAACAGCTACCATCATGGAGAACTTACAGTGTTAAACATGATGCTAAGTGCTTCACAAACATCTATTAATTAGGTATTTTGGGCTTGCCAATGACAGCAAATCTAAACCAAAATGTTTTAAATAAAAACAAACAGAAGAGAGGAAAAATAGAGCTTATATGGCCCCATATACCTGGAACATCAAGAGAAAAAAATTACCAATACTAATTACCTAAACTTTAAAAATAACATTAGAAAAAATTTTAAAAAACACAATTTTAGTTATCTGAATGCTTAAAAATAACACAAGTGGAACAATTACTCTAGATTTATATTCACACATTTTAATCAGCATCTTAGTAATCTCTTTCTTAACACTGTGTAAGAGGTGTTTTTCAGAATGCTTTTTTTTAAAGAAAAATAAAGTGGTCTGTCTTGTATATTTAATATTTTCCTAAAATTTCCTGCAATTTTTTTTTAACAGGTTTCACTTTAAGGTTAATAAATTTGAAATTTTTGACACCTTCAATTAATTCTTCTCCAGACACCCTAATATTTTGAATTGAGAAAAATGTACTCTTTACACATGCTGAAGGACTAGGTAATTTCAGAGCAAATTCTGTGAAATGGAGAATCCTCTCAAATCTATTTTTTTCATATTGAAATATGTAAATATTTCAGACCAAATATTTTCACAGCCACAGTCTTTTTGCCTCCTTTCAGAGGATCTTTCTTTGACAAATATTTTTACAAGACAACTCTTGTAAAAACTCTTCAAATAAGTTGTCTCTCCAAAATTCTTTTGAATGTTTTGGCAGGTATAAATGCTGTAAAATCATAAGTCTTTAATTTCATTCAATTCCAGTTGAGAATATATATTTATCTAATTAAAAATAGGAACTTGACCATAAGATTCTACACACAAATCAAAATTAAGAATTAAATCCTGTATAATGTTTGAGCTTTCATTTTTTCACTTGTTCAGTTCCTCCTTTACTTTTGTAGAGATACATGTCACCATCTTATAATTTCTGTGCTTTGTTTCCAGTGTTACAATTTGCTAAAAGATTCAAAAGTTGACATATTTTGGCAGTCAATTTGTTTAATAATTCATTTAAAGATTTCTGACTGATTTTGAACAAAATACAACCAATATTTAGAGAGCATTCATAAAAATGCATAGTATCCTTGTGGGACAGGAAGGTTGGTTTAAAAAACAGTTCTTCAAAGTTTAAAATATTTCTAAAATCCATTTGATGATGGGTAGCAAAGATAGAAAGCCTGTGTTACCATGTTGAAGTTTTGTTTTTTTTATTCAACATCAGCTTCATCACATTTTGTAGTTGAGCAACTCTGTGTGTGTATAAACTTGACAAATACAACTTCTCTTTTCATTGGTGGACTACCCCAATTGTTCAGACACAATTATGAATTATATACACATCACAATGAATTCCAAGTACATAGCTGCTTATATAGTCTTCTTAATTTAGTAAAAATACTGTGTTCCACTAAGTTTATATTTGTATTCTCATAACAAAATATAATTATGACTTCACTTTTGAACTTTTAAATTGATTTTACAAATGCTTTCACAACAACTTAAATGTTTCCTTTTTGACAGAATAACATTTCAAAGCTTTACTTGGATTCCATGAAGTGTATGAAAAAATTGAATCATTATTAGAAGTAACTGATTTTCTGCCTGAAACATCTGAGGATACTGATAGGAAACTGGCATCACTTATGATAATGGACTCAACAGGTTAACAGCTAATGCTTCACTCGTCATTCAAGTAAAAGAAAACTTAGAATTGAAAATTAACAAAATTAATTTAAAAGAACAATCCTTTGATCTAAATGAAAAGTCATGGTTCACAGAGCTATTTGTAAATGTATGTTCTGCAGCTACAACTCTGAAATTTTCTTTTCTTTTTTATCATCTTGGTCTTTAAAAATAACCATTAGATTTGGAAATGAATTCTAATACTTCATCAGCAGATTTATGTCTTCTGGTTTTTACATAGTAGATAAGTAGAAAATATTGGTAAGCATCACAGACAAGTTAAGCAACTTGAGAAGTGAAAAAAAAAATCAGTACTTACATTTTTATTTAACATGCATTTTTAAGGTCATTGCTGTTGAAATCATTTATTGTAAAAAATTAAAAGTTTTACCAAAATTTAAATAAATAAATCATTATAAATCTATACCAACAATAATCAAATGTCTCTACTGAAAGTGTTTGACCTATACTTTCTGTGCTCTAGAAAGGATTGGTCAGTCCTCTTTTCTGTAGGTATTTCATATACACTTGAATCGTAATTTCTCTCATTTCTCACTGACCCCAGCAATGGGCACCCTGGTGACTTCATACATCTCAGAGGCTGTGGCTGAATCTCCAGTTCACCAAGTGGTTGAAAAGCAGTAGCATCATATGCTTCTTCTACCACCACCTGAGACTGGAAGAAGAGGCTATCCCTGGCCACATGTTTCCAAGCATACTGTATTCTACTTAGTTACAGTACATTTAAAAATAAGAGTGACAGGTTATTCTTGGTTATTTTTCAGATTTAACCACATGTTAAAGTGAAAACTCAGATCACTGCACATGTTTTTTCACGCTACCAGATAAGACCATGCCAAAAGCTGGAATTGTACAGTGGAAGTCTACCAAACCTATTCTGGCTTATTTTAACGCAACTGGAGTCAGGGATCAATAATGCTGAACCAAATCCCATGAGCAGTCATGAATCAGGACTGTCCCAGGCAAACCAGAATTCCTGGTCACCCTAGGCACAGGGAGCATCAGGTGCAAGGTATCTGAGGAACAAACTAGTCTAGCTAGGGTTCAATAAGCATGAGGTAAAATGGAAATGAGAGAGTGGCAGAAAGATAACCAGAAACCAGTTCACACAGAGCCTTTTAGGCATGGGAAATTTTGGGGTTTTATTTTACATAATCAAAGAAGACTTTGGAAGATATTGATATGACAAATGTTTAAAGCTATGTTTAAAGCTGCTATGTGAAGAATAGCCAACAGAATAGAATAGGGCAAGAATGAGCACAAGGAAACCTTTTAGGAAGCAATTGCCATTATTGGGTAAAATATTTAAACTAGGATGAAATGTGTAGATGTGGGGAGAAATGGTCCAATTTGGAAAATATTTTAAAGGCATAGCTGATAGGATGTGTTGATGAGTTGAATGTAGGGAGTGAGAGAACGAGAGGAATCACGGATAAATCCAAAATTTTAATATTAGCTTCTATGAGTATTGGTGCCATTTATAGAGATGGAGAAACATGAGATGAACAGTTTGTGTCAGAAAATTCGGAGTTCAGATTCAAATGGTCAGTTTGACATGATTATTAGACATCCATATGTAAAGTTGAGTAGGTATTTGGCTATATGTATTTGTAACTGGTTGGAGCAAGAAATATAAAATAGGAAATCAAGAGCATACCAGTAG
>PVKH010004498.1:0-23294 GCA_004027955.1 Chaetophractus vellerosus | reverse complement strand
TATATACATATGTGGTTTCACATATATACATTTTTAAATGTACATATATAAATATATATGCATACTTATACACATATATGCCCATATACATAAAATATATTTCTTTTTAATATTTTAAAAACTTAAGGAAATTCCATCTCAGAGAAGTTAACCTTTCCAAAATGTTACAGATAACAAATGGCTGAGGTTGAATTCAAGCCCTCATCTGTATAAATCTAAAACTCATAGGGCATAAGATTTAAAAGGTTTCCGATATACACATTATATAACTATGCCATATTTCTGTACAGGAATACCTCAGATACTGCTGGTTTATTTCCTGACCACCACAATAAAGCAAATATTGCAATAAAGCAAGTTATTTGAACTTTTTGGTTTCCCAGTGCACACAAAAGTTATGGTTACATTATAATGTAGTCTATTATAAAGTGTGAAATAGTTTTGTGTGTAAAAAAACAATGTACATATATTAACTAAATATAGTTTACTCTTAAAAATGACAGCCATCATTTGACCCTTCAGGAAGTTATAATTTTTTGTTGAAGGAGGGTCTTGCCTCAGTGTTGATGGCTGCTGAATGATGGGGGTAGTGGTTGCTGACGGTTGGGGTGGCTATGGCAATTTCTTAACATAAGACGACAATGAAGTTTGCTGCATTTATTGATTCCTCCTGTCACAAAAGATTTCTAAGTAGCAAGCATGATGCTGTTTAGTGGTATTTCACCACAGTAAAACTTTTTTCATCATTGGAGTCAATCCTTTCAGACACTGCTGCTGCTTTATCAAGCAAGTTTATGTAATATTCTAAATCCTTTGTTGCAATTTCAACAAAATATTCACAGCATCTTCACTAGGAGTAAATTCATCTCAAGAAACCACTTTTTCTATTCATCCATAAGAAGCAAGTACTCATTCCTTAAAGTTTTATCATGAGATTTCAGCAATTCAGTCACATCTTCAGGCTCCACTTCTAATTCTAGTTCTCTTGCCATTTCAGTTGTATCCGAGTTACTTCTTCCACTGAAGTCTTGAATCCCTAAAAGTCATCCATGAGGACTGGAACCAACTTCTTTCAAATTCTTGTTAGTGTTGATATTTTGACTTCCCCTCATGAATCATGAATGCTCTTAATGGCATCTAGAATGGTGACTCCTTTCCAGAAGGTTTTCAATTTATTTTGCCGAGATGCCTCAGAGGAATCACTCTCTATGACAGCTATAGCCTTAGAAAATGTATTTCTTCAATAATAAGACTTGAAATTTGAAATTAATTCTTGACCCATGGGGTATAGAATGAATATTGTGTTAGCAGGCATGAAAACAACATTAATCTCTTTGTACATCTCCATCAGAGTTTTTGGGTGACCAGGTCAATGAGCATTAATATTTTGAAAGGAATCTTTTCTAGGCTGTAGGTCTTAACAGTGGGCTTAAAATATTCAATAAATTATGTTGTAAGCAAATGTGTTGTTATCTAGGCTTTGTGTTGTATTTTTAGTGCACAGGCAGAGTAGACTTAGTATAATTCTAAAGGACTCAGGCTTTTTAGAATGGTAAATGAGCACTGGCTTCAACTTAAGGTCACCAGCTATATTATCCCCCAACAAGAGAGTCATCTTCTCCTTTGAAAATTTGAAGCCTGACATTGACTTCTCTCCAGCTATGAAAGTCCTAGATGACATCTTTTTGCAATCTAAGACTGCTTCACTATATTGAAAATATATTGTTTACTGTAGCCACTTTTATCAATTATTTTAGTTAGATCTTCTGGATAACTTGCTACAGCATCTACATCAGGACTTGATCAGCACTTTGATATGGAGATGGTGTCTTTCTTAAACCTTACGAACCAACCTTTGCTAATTCCAAGCTTTTCTTCTGCAGCTTCCTCACCTCTCTCAGCTCCCATTGAGTTGAAGAGAGTTAGAGTCTTGCTCTACGTTAGGCTTTTGCTTAAGGGAATGTTGGGGCTACTTTGATCCCCTACTCAGACCATTAAAAACTTCTCCATATCAGCAATAAGGCTGTTTTAACTTTCTTATCATCTGGGTGTTCACTGGAGTAGCATTTTCAATTTCCTTCAAGAACTTTACCTTTTCATTCACAACTTGGCTGTTTGGTTCAAAGGGCCTACTTTCAGCCTATCTCAGCTTTCCACATGCCTTTCTCAATAAGCTCAATCATTTCTAGCTTTTGATTTAAAGTGAGAGCTGTGTGACTTTTCCTTTATCTTGAACACTTAGAGGTTATTAGGGTGATTAATTAGCCCGATTTCAATACTGTGATGTCTTGGGGGAAAGGGAGGCATGAGGAGAGGTAGAGAGATGAGTAACAGATGGTCAATGAAGCAGTCAGAACCCACACATTTATCAATTAAATTTGCTGTCTCATATGGGCATGGTTCGTGGAGCCCCAAGACAATTACAACAGTAACATCAAAAACCACTGACCACAGATTACCATAACAGATATAATAATAATGAAAAAGTTGGAAATATTGTGAGAATTACCAAAATGTGATAGAGATACAAAGTGAGAACATGCTGTTGGGAAAATGGCACAGATAGATGTGCTAGAGGCAGGGTAGCCACGAACCTTCAATTTGTAAAAAATACAATATCTGCAAAGCACAAATAAAGTGAAACACAATTAAAAGAGGTATGCCTGTATTTAATTAAAATCATAATTCAAAAATTAGCTATTCAAAAAAGGAGCCTAGAAGAGAATAGAATAGTTGTTCAAATGTAAAAGTTGGACAAATTGGAAAGGGAAAAAAGAAATGAAAGTTTAAAAATATATGTATGTCAACTAATTATGTTTTAAAGTCTTTTCTCTTGGTTATCACACTATTTATTCAGCATGACAAAAGGAATTCTCTATGTAGGAGGCCAGCCTTGGACAAATTAACCCGTATCCCAATGGTATCTTTCCTGCCTTCCTTCCCCCTTCCTCACTGTCTCATTCCCTTCTTTTCTCATTTCCTGCATGAATATGTTTTGGAAGATGTTCAAAATATTTCCATTGCATGAAAATTTTGTGGAAATATTTGTGTAGAAACTAATAGTACAATCTTCTAGTGTGGAAACTTTCAACCCACCATGTGGCCCTAATTATTATCAAATAAGTATCTTCTGTTTTTAACTTGAAAATAATATATATTTTTAAAATTACCAATCTAAACCTTTCAATTTAGCATATATTTTATGCCTACAAATTTGTTAGGCTATATATAGCTATTTATAGAAAATTGTCCCTTTATCTCATACAATGCAATACTGTCCGCTGAGACAAGATAAGTAATACAACTCTATTTTGTAGATAAGTAAATTACAAGATTTGACCAAGATTAAGCTTATAAAGATAATAGCTGACAAAGATGGAACTGTAGTAGTCCAGCTCCTTGTGAGGTACTCCTTCAACTGTTCTATGCTCTTTCCTGATTATCAAAATGAAAAGAATCCACAGTGGCAAAACAGTTTTTGTAAACTGTTGTGCTCTTTTTTAAACATTAGATGGTAGGGGGAATATAAAGAAAAAAATTTAGACAAATAACTCTAAACTTATTCCAAATACACATATTTTGTAATTTCCTTCTACTAATTTTTTAAATATATGTATTTTTACAAGTTGAAATATTCCAAAACAAATTTAAACACTAAATTTACATGTCACATTATAATACCATATTAATATTTATAATGTTATAAATTACTTATAAATATGCCCTTACAGTAGCATCATCATAATCTAAAATAAATGTCAAAATTTACTTAACTAGACCTTTATTATTGAACATAATACATATCGACACACACACACAAGAAATGAGAAGATCAGGGAAGGAGAGGGTGCAGGTGGGAGAAGGAAGGACAGAGAGATACTATTGGGTGTATGGTTAACTTGTCCAAGGCTGCCCTCCATACACAGATATTTCCTTTTGCCATGCTGATTATGTAGTGTGATAATCAAATGCAAACACTTAAAAACATTATCACATAATAAACATCTAACACTTTCCATTTCTCTTCCCTTTCCAGTTCTTTCAGCTGTTACTTTTGAACATCTTTATTCTAATCTGTCAGTTTATCATTTTTGAAAATTTAATTTTTGCATTGAAGCAAGATAGTGGACAATGTCTGTGAGGGTTCAACCTCCCTTTTCCCTCTTTAGGTTCCATGGGTCCAGCTTCCTCTGATCTTAGCTGTAGGCTGGCATAGGGCTTGTCTCTCTTCCCAGGGCTCATTTCTTTCCTAACTCAGCTGCTCTGGTCTCTTCACAAGGTCAGCTGTAAACTATAAGGCAAATGGCTCATCTCTCTTCCGGGGGCCTCTGCCGTGCCTATGGAGCTGTCTCTCTTCCTCTGTGTATCTTCTCTGTGTATCTACTTCTGTATGTCTCTTTGATCAAGTGTCCATTTATATAGTCCATCAAGGGGGTGGGGACTCAACCTGCATACCCTAATGATGAATCAAAGCCCTACTTCTGATTTAATCAAGGAAATGTAAAGCTTTTGAATTTAAATCAATCAAAGGGTATCATGCCCAGAGGAACAGTCCAGTTTACAAAGATAATCTATATCTCTCTTTGGAATTCATAAATAATATCAAACTGCCACAGTCTTGTACCATAGATCCTGAAAAGCTCAATGGTGAAATTACAGCAATCCTTTCTTAACATACCTAGGATTTAGCACAGGAACTTTTATAAATTCTGTGTATCCTGACCAGGTCTCCACATGTCTCAGGATTAAAGCACTCATTTTCCCAGCTACTGAGAATGTTGATGGCCAGAGCTTGGAGATGAGATCCCCCTCCCAGAAGTTGCCCTTCACTGAGCAAAGCCAAATAACCTTGAGGCCCATTCACCTTGGCTGAAAAGAACAATGGTATCCTCTCCATTGACTAGTGGATGCAAGGAGTGTAATGACCCACTTACCCCAAGTGAAGAGTTCCCTGTAGGAGAGTCTGGAGCCTTTGATTTGATTGCATTGCTGCCCAAAGTTTTCCTCTGCTTCCTAGATTTCTCCAAAGAAATGGTCAAAATATGCTGTCAAGTGAACTCAACCTGTGACATTGTCTAATAACTAATCATACTTTAAACATCACATGCAAAATAAGTATGACTTGTGGATTTTTCACTGTTTGCAGCTTTTCCAATTTACTAATCCTTCCTGAATTTAAATTATTGTTTTCATCTTATACTTCACATAATTTCCTTTTTATCATCTCCTACATGATATTTTTCTCTTCATATTTAACTCCTACTGCTACTAAATTTATCTCTTGTTATCTCAACTACATTTAAAACTCCTGAGAATAACCAACTACAATATCTAAAGCAAATTTTACTTTTCCATTACAAATTATATTTTAAAAACAATGATTAAAGGAACATAGGATGAATATTGGGTCTCACTATAAAATGAGTCCAAAATTAGGCAGTGGAGGATTCTGAATTTTGTGGGTTTGGGGGAAAAGGTGTAGGAGAGGCAGAATCAAAATATTGCTTACTTTCTTATTTTGACTAAGTATCCATAATAGCTATTGTGTTGAAATTAAATATCAATCTCCAATATATCTATTAGAGTTATTTGGGGCTGATAAATTTATTTTTCATAAGCCTTGGTTTTGTCCATTCTCTGCTGTCCAGGTTCTACAATTTTCCCCATATGATCCTGTAGGTTCTTCAGTACTTCTCACCTGTTTATCCCCAAGTTACCCAGGAAAGATAAGAAACAAAGAGGAAATGAAGATGAGGAATAAGGAAAAACAATCCTTGCCTTTGACTAACCTGCTTTTCTTAATATCCATTAGGGGTACACACGATGAGTATTCCCCCAAAAGTAAATTTTACAAATAGAAAAGCAGATTAAAACATAAATATTGTTAGTGGCATTTCCTTTACTTAGTGTATTTATGTTGGCCTTATTTCAAGGCATAAAATACTAGCAGTAGTGTCAAGTAGAAAAGTGAACTGTTCTTTCAATTGCCTCTGCTAACAATTTCAAACACAATGATTACATTCAACTCAGATTGCTTCAAATCTGAAGCACCATGAATAAAATGACATGCAATAGAGATGAGCAATAACTGTTCAAAGACTTTTAAAAGTTATTGCTATTACAGTATCTGACTTGGATTGTCATATTGATTATGAATGAACAATGAAACATACCCCCAAGCAATCATACGTGTTTTAGCTGATGATTCACTTTGCAAGCTTCTGTTCTCTTTCATGGTGTATTCACTTTAGGACTCTTACTTCACTTCCTGTATTTTCTCCCTTCCCGGAATGACAGTTTTGTATGATAAGCCTTCATTTCCAATTCCTTCATCAATAAGATGCTGTTTTAGTCACTTTCATTAATAAGGTGGCGGTTCTAATAAATATTAAAATACACCTTTAATTTTAATACAAACAGCTCAAAATATATTATAATAAAAATATTACAAGCATTATGTATTGCTCTACAGAGCATATGAAAAGTGTAAACATTCCCTCTAGATGCATATAATCATATTTAAATATTAATTTTAACTGAAAAATACTATGAATCATAATATATTATATATGCTTAATCAATGCTTTTCTAGTTCTTATCTGCATGTCACTGTGTTTACTACGCTTGAGATAGTGTAAAATAAGGATTTATTGTATAAACAATACATCAGCAGCAAAAACACATGAATTTTCATGTAGCTTAATAAAAGTTTGTGAAAAATGTGTGATTTTATGGGGATTTATAAAACAACAAAGGAAATTAGCCTTTATGGGGTGCTAGGAGCAATCCTGCTGTATTCTAGAGACTGTGGGAGGGAATGCACAGAGATAGTGCACAGTGGAGTGCAAAGTTGACCATGAGCTGCTCTTTGAGGGCAGGGACTTGCTCTTACAAATTTGTGTATATTAAGCATATATCACAGTAACTGGCACTGTGACACAAAATAGGATATGCTCTATACATTCTGTATAATTAATATAGCATTTACAGTTGCGGAGGGGATATGTTGGTGCTTATCCAAAAAACTTCCTTATTTAGTTATGCAGATTTATTAATAAAAATCTCTCCCAAAGCAAACACAATCCTTTAAAGAGCATAATATTCACTAAAGAACTACATTCCTATAAAATTAGTCCCACTACAATATCTCTCTCCTTTAACACTAGAATCTATCCACCTTGTCAATTGTTTATGGAATTCTCTGTTTCTGAATGTCCAGCATTTGAAATATATCACAATATAATGCAAAAGCAATAAAAATAAAAAATTAGATCACAATAAGTTTCGATATAATGAAGTTGATGAGAGTAGTTTGAGATAACTTCTCCAATCTCACAGAAAGCCATATATAAATAAGGTTCTGACCATTAGCCTATTAATATGTTAAAGCATGGGAAAATGAACAAAAATGGTGCACCATCATAAAGAACTCTGATAGGAATGACTTGGAATATCTAGGTGTTATGTGAAATCCTTGGAAAAAAGAAGAAACACTAGAATGTTTTTGCAAAAATGACTTTCATAATCATTTTAGGAAAGAATTCAATGTGAAGTTAAGGATGCTTTATCTTGCTATCATATTTGTCAGAAAATGATTACTCAAGAAAACTTCAACTTAGGATTCATTATTCTGCTTAAAATATTTTAAACATAGGTATAGTTAAAATAACATTTTATTAGGAACAAAAAGAAGTACTTAGTATGCTTTCTAGTGTTATTTTACATAAAATATCAAATTTAAACTTTTAAAATAACTTTAAAGTAAGTCTTTTTCATAGAATATTTTGGTATCTTTTTTGTGTTTCAGATGAATTTATTTTACATTATCTGACTTATTGCTAGTATTATCCAATTGAATATTTCCTTACATTTTGTTAAAATCAGCTTTACCCATGGTTGAGGACTTTTGAATATTTATCTCTTGATTTAAACTGATTTTAAAAACAATTCTCAAGCTAAAACATTTAATTACTTCTTTCTGGGCCTGTGTGTTCAGCTTTATTGACAGCTGCATAACGTCTGTGTGCCAGGCAATATGAGGCTGTTAGAAATGAGAGAATATAAAAGTATCTGTCCCTTTGAAAAAATTTAGAACATAGCTGATCAATATACATACATCAGGTTAAATGCCTTGGCAGTGACACTTCAGTCCTCTGGTGGTATGGGACACCATTAAAAGGGTTAATGAACTACAAGCATCTCCAATATTTCCAGAGCCTAGAACAAAACTACACTTGTGTTGTATATGATGCCATTGATATCTCCTTCTGTAAATACTGTTGTCCCTCTATGAAAATATATCCTATTTAATAAAACGACTTAACATCTTTTATCTCCAAATCTTCAAATCAGCTTTCCCACTCCAGACTTTTCTACTTCATCAATGATGACAAACTCTATCTTTTGTTACAAAAGCATTTGTCACTTTCACTTCTTTCCCTCCGCAATCTACCCCTCTTGTGTCATTAGTTAATCACACACACAAAGCCTTCTTTCATTCTTCCCTTAGTTTGGCTTTGACTAATACTTCAGATTTGAATTTCCAATAAAACAAACTTAGTCTAAGTGTACAAGGTTGGATTAATTCATATACATACCAAATATCTTTTGAGGTTATAAGGTAGTGGGAGATCAAATGGTTCTTAATATTTCCTGTGCCGCCAAAATGTGATAATTTGTAAAAGAGATGGTTCAGGAAACAATTATCTATTCAGTAAAGAAAAAAAAGATAGCAAAGGTGGGAGGAAGGACACTATAGTTAAAGCATGGATGCAGAAAAAAGAACCAGGTAAGCATTATTAAGAGTAGTAAAAATTGGCCAACCATAAAGCTCCACTCTATCTAATATGCATAAATATTTTGAAAATATTTATCCACTCTCATTTAAACCTAAATTATATACTGGTGTATATATATAGGTACATGTATACAATAATACATGTGTGTATTGTTACATACTTTTGAATTTCATGAAAAGATTTTTATCAAGAAAGATCCATTTATAGAGGCTAATTTTATGAAGATAGAACCCTTAACTGTAGGAATTATATAAAATACTTTGTATGAACATATATACATATTTAGGCAACATCTCTACACAACAAATATGGGCTCCTATGGGTTTATATTTCATATTCTTTCTGGCTTTGAAAATAATTACTAATGTATAATAAATCTAATTATATTTTTGCTGACTTGGGTCATAATATAAAAGAAGGAACTATAATCCTTCCTTTCCTTTACAAACTGAACTGTAATTTATATCATTTAACTTGTAAATCAATATTATTGATTGTTATATTCAGCTGTGAAGGCAATACTATGTTTACAAATATTCCATGTTTCATATTTAGGACTTTGACTATCATGCATTATTCTCTAACACAGTTGCAATGCTTTTTAACAACACAGAATTCTTTTTTCAGAAATAATTACATATCAAATCATATTCTTTGTACACATTCACATAGATGATTTAACTCAATGTAATTTTGCCGGCTAATTTTTGTCATTTTTTTCCTTCTTTATTTCTAAGATCAGTATGCGAGTCTTTGTCACTTTTCCATAGCACATTAATAATCAGAGAGCAGTTTTTCCTGCAGGAGGTGTGTCAGGGAGATTTGACAAACAGTGCTTTGAAGGATCATGACCTTGGGGTCTCTAGGAAGCCAATTTCTGAATTTGAAAAGGCTGTCAAACTGGATTTCAGAGAACAGCATATTGATGTCCATGATTAAGACTGGAGATATCCTATGCAATGGTTTTTAGTTTTCAAAATTAGATAGTAATTAGATAATAAGATCCATGCACAACTAAGTGGAATGAAAATTGCTTAATGAAAGCACAGCGGATAGAAAATCATACATGTGTGCCTTTGCTTACATGTGTGTTTTTAGTGTTGGAGAAATGACAGATATGGTTCAGTTTTCACCTGGTTCAATTTTACTAGGTGGTTAAAATATTTAATGAATATGTTATTCAGATCACAAGCTTTGTCATTGTAGAAGGTGAAGATTTGTGGCAGGAAGAGGTAAAACTGAAAGTATTAGCTTAATCCGTTAGGATCAGAGCCAAGGGATTTTAATTTCCTGCAGCAGAAGTGATAATCAGATCAGTGTATGGTAAAGACAATATGATGAAATTTCTCTTTAATTAACATCTGGAAAACTTATTACAAATTAGTTTAAGGTAACTACTAGAAAATTCCTTGGATTCTATTGAAAATTATTGATTCCTTTTTAAAAGATTTAGTTTTTTATTTATTACATATCCCTCCCTTTCTGCTGGTTCTTGCTGTGTTCATTTTTGCGGTTTTCTGTGTCTGGTTGTCTCCCCCTGCTGCGGCGACCCTCCAAGTCAGCTTACCGCTCGGGGACCTGCCTGCTCGCGGCGGCTTGCCCTGCTCAAGTGGACTTGCCCTTCCTGCAGGGGCTTGCCCTGCCCACGGAAGCTTGCCTTCTCAAGGCGGTCTGCCTGCTCGAGGATGCCCCGGGAACCGAACTCAGGGCCTACCTATGTGGTAAACCGGCGCCCTACCAATTGGGCTACAGCCGGCCCCTTGATTCCTTTTTTAGAAGGAGACAAGAAGTATTTAGAGAAGCATGAGAAGACTTCCAAACTTTGAAGCTTCAAAAATAATGTCTATAAGGCATTTAAAATATTTATTTTTATGACAATCTGGTAAAAATATTGATGGTGAAATTTGAAGGCAGTATATTTCACTTTGAATTAATCATCATAAAGTTCATATATAATCAAAATACTAATGTCTAGGCCAATAAACTTATACCAAGGAGGATGGCTTAGTCTTATTTCTAGTTCATTATTAGTACATAAAACATCAGAGCTATATTGGCTTGCCCTCCTGTTCACTCCTTCCAGCCCAAGGAACCTGAGACCGGTTAGTTTAGGGAGAAGGAAAACAAGTCACAGCTGGGATCTGGCAGAAAACATGGCAGCAAGATATGTGGCCTGGAAACCCCCTTAGGGAAAGACCACCACCAAGAAGGATGACAGAAGGACCTCACAAGACCACGGAAATGAGAACCCCATTTGGAACCAAGACTGGGATGACATCCCATTTGGGGTCAAGGGAAAGCTCCCGATACCTTTAAAAAGCCTCACCGTTGATCCCCTGAGAACTGAGAGGTGGGGCAACTAATCAGAATAGCAAACAGCTGGGGCCCCTCCCCAGTATAATGCAGGGGGAGGTCTAAAAATCTTCAAAGACCTAACCTGGCGAAATGTGTCTCTCTCACTCTTCAGCAGGCCTGTGGCCCATGCCTCGACCATGTACTTTTCTCGTTTTATTGTTTATTGGAAAATGAATTTGGTCCTTTATAAGTACTTTAGAGTATCCTGACTTTCTAATATTAGGATCATATAAATAATGTTATTTAGAATTACAATTGGCAAGTAGAATAAAATACACACATCTTTACAACATTGGATAATGTAAAAAAGTTAGAAGAGAAATAAAAAGGAAACCATATTCAAAGTGCTTCTATAAGTGCATAGAACGATGCCTAGAAAAACACATTGATAATGATGGTGAACTGGTTACATGGTTGGGTGAGAGCAGTCAAGGTAGTTGGGGGTATTTAAATCTTTCACAAAATTAGCTAATATATTACTTGCTTAATTAAAAATAATAAAAATACATCTTTCTGAATGTGTTATATATATTACAAATTGAAAGCTTCATAAATATATAGAACAATTTAAAAATATGCTGTGATCTCAAATCAGAAACCATTGAGACAGATTTGTACCTGCATTCTTTTCTAGACCAGATGAACCCTTTTTTTTTTTTTGAAGTTCAGTATATATTCAGACATATCTTAAAAACAATTTATCTTTGTTGTTGACCCTCAAGATACATTGCCCATCTGCCTCCGCCTTCCTAACAATAGTTTTTTTAAGTTCCCAGGCTGGCAGTTTGGGTAGGATAGATCCCAACTCTGCCCCAAAGATATGCTCATAGACTTGAAATAACCACATAATCCAAGTCTCTTTGCTACAATAATTGGTTCATTAACTGCAAGCATAAGCCAGTAGCTCCGTTCACAAGGAACAGTTCCAAAGAGGATACATGGCCAAGCAGAGAAAGCCAGTCCTTTGTAGTTTTTTGATTTTCAGACTGCTGAATATTATTACTCTGCTGTTAGAAAAAGTGAAGCATGAGGATACTTTTATCAGTTCACTTGTCCCTTACACTGGGGGTTTTAATGAGAAATTACAAGCAGTTTTTCTGAGAATTATCAAGGAGAAGGGTGGCAAGACCCTCATCTAAACTAAAATCTTTTGTATATTTTCCTGTCTACCTCCTTGTGAAGTTGATTTAATGATGCTTTCCTTGTTAAATTGCAACTGATAATTCTTTGTCTGGCTTTTAATTCTGTTTAGTTCATAGGGTTTGAAGTTGTATAATCCCCTTCTGTTCTGCATATAATTTAATAACTGTTCTTATGCATCAGCATAAAGACTGTCTGTTAGCATTATATAAATACACCATTATTAATTTACTCACTTCCCATTGTCCTCTAGAATTAAAAATCAACATCTTATTTGGAATAAACTCACTATATCCTTAGATCTATTTCTTAGAAATAATCAAATGCATTTTGAAATTATGATTTCAGTTCACACTTCTGTGTGCCTCCTCACACCAGCCAGAAGAGACTATATAGAGAAAGAAAGAGAGGGAGAGCTACATGTACTTTCACTAATATAGTAAGTAAAATATTTTATTGATGTTTTAATTTGCATTTCTTTGTTAATTGCTATGATTGAACATTGTTCCATGATTATTAATGTTAGTGTTTTATGCCCTTTAAATTAACAGATCTCTCTTCAAATTTTAAGATAATTGTACAATAATTTCTTCTTTAGGTTTGTGCAAACTGATTAATCACAGTGCATTCATTATAAATCTGTGATTACAAACCTCAAACTGGGCCTTCAGTACTTACCTGTTTGTTTGTTTTTTAGATTTCTAAATAGCTCATTTTCTGAAATAATTACTATTATTTAATATTGACTTTTATTAGAAAAGTTGTGAACTTACAAAACACTCATGCGCATGTGTGGAATTCCCATACAACACCCCTCCACCAACACACTACATTGTTATGGAACATTTGTTACAGATTATGAGATAATATCATCAGACTATTACCACTAACTATGGTCTAATATACACTTGGTATATTTTTCCATATTCCCTTACTATTAACACAGTACATCTTTGGCATTGATGCAAGAATATTACAGTATTGTTGTTAACTATAGCCCATAGGTTACATTAATTGTATTTTCCCCATGCTACTCCACATTCTTACCACCTTGCAATAGTGATGTATGTTTGTTCTAGTTCATAGAAGGACATTCTTGTATTTGTACTATTAACCACAATTTTCATCCACCTCTGGGTTCACGATGTTATTGAGTTCCTAGATTATTTTCTAGCCTTCTTCAAATTATATTTACATCCCTAGACTACTCTTTTCAGCCACAATCCCATTTATAAATGAACTGCATTAGTTCTACTCGCTATGATGTGTTACCATCAACTCTATCCATTTCCACACTTTGACAGTCAAGTTTGAAATAATTACATTTGAAACAACTTTTCACTTTTCTCATCCTTAAGCTGTCTCCTTTACTTCTCAACTTGAAGTTGATGACCTCACATCACATAAAACAAGGATGAAATCCTCACCAACAAATGTAACTTCCTCAAATTTCTAACACCATAGGAGGAAACATAATTGTATCTTTATCTAACTTATCTCATCCTTCTCAGCTATTAAAAAGAGAACACATTTTTTCCTCCTTTCAAAGGCCAGTTCTCTCACTTGTAATCTGTACCTGTACTCGTTCCAGCCTCTTTCTTTATTTCTTATTTTCCTTGAATATTAAAACATAGCCTCTCCTGGATCATTCCCATAAATATTTGAACATGCTCCAGGTTCTCCTGTCTTTAAACAAACACAAGCATTCCAAACCAACTTGTTTATAATCCAACTTATTCACCATGTACCTCTTACCTTTATTTATACTTGCAAATATTTCCTTATAAACCCATTTCAAGTGTATATTCATCTCAAATATGTCACCAATAATCTCTATGTTTTCCATGTTAATTCTTTTTTTTAAAAGATTTATTTATATCCCGCCCCTCTCGTTTGCACTCACTGTTTACTCTTTGTGTCTGTTCATTGTTTGCTCTCTGTGTCTGCTCATCTTCCTTTAGGAGGCATCAGGAACTGAACCCGGGACCACCAATGTGGGAGGAAGGAGCCCAATCACTTGAGCTACATCTGCTCCCTGCTTGTTTAGTCTCTTGTTGTGTCTCCTCATTGCATCGCCTCATTGCATCATATCTTGCACCATCTTGCTGCATCAGCTTGTCCTCTTTAGGAGGCACCAGGAGCCTAACCCGGGACCTCCCATGTGGGAGGTGGGCACCCAACTGCTTGAGCCACAGTCCGCTCCTCTGCATGCTCTTGATTTTGATGGCCATATTTTAATCCTTTTACAATGTTATCTTACTAGTTTTCAGGATCTTTAAACTCTTACATTTTCCTGCCTTGGATTCTGTGAAGCAACCATATTTATTTTTTTCTCAAATCTCTTTTTTTGAGAAAAAATACAAATAAAGCTTTTATTATATCATAGTGTATCTAAAAAGATAATGCATCTAAATAACTAATGCAAATATTGGGAATATTTTTAAGTAATTCATAGTTGGCAGAATCTCATATTTATTTATTTATTTATTTTATTTTATTTTATTTTTTTAAAGATTTATTTATTTTATTACATATCTCCCCTTCCCCCCCGCTGCGGCGACGCGCCGAGACTTGGTCACTGCGCAGGCGCGGCTTTCCCCGTTTGTGGGCGGCTTCTGCTTCCATCACGGCCAGCTTTTCAGTTCGCGGGTGGCTGGCTGCGCTCGATTCACGGGCGACCTGCCCTGCCCGTGGCGGCTTTTGCCCTGTCCGTGGCAGCTTCTTGCCCTGCCCACGGCGGCTCTGGCCCGCCCATGGCGGCTTGCCCTTCTCAAGGCGGTCTGCCTGCTAGGAGAGGTCCCCGGGAACCGAACCCGGGGCCTCCCATGTGGTATGCCGACGCCCTATCCACTGGGCTATCCAGTCGGCCCCAGAATCTCATATTTATTTAAAAAAGCTTTTGTTTTAAACCTCCATTTCATGTCATACAAGAACAATTTTCTAAAATATTAGCTTTGTATGATTACCTAAATTTTTCAATCTTTAGATCATCTACTTAAAATTTTTATACATGCTAGCATAAAATTGTTATTTCTTTCTTCTCCAAATATTTTTAACAGCGCTTTATGTTACAGGCATTTGTGAATATTTTAAGTACACACCTTATTAGAGTACAGCATTATTTGCTGTTGAGATTCTTTTCACTTAAGAAGAAAAGCCCAAATTTGTTAAGTTAATTTAGGTCTGGTTGGCATATAGTCATATAAATCTGTCTTTGAGGTGGGCCACTCAAAATTTGTACAAGTTGATTACAACCTCCTGAGAATCATAAAGTATTTTATTGTGGGAGCATAAATGACATTTAAGAAAGACTTAAATTAGGCAGTTTAAAAAACTTCCTTTGCCTAATGATCCTTGTAGTTTGGTATCTGTAAAATTAAGTTAACGCTAGTGTGTTTTTGATAATGTTAAGGTGCAAAATTAGTTATGAATAATAGCATTTAACATATGTAGGCTTTAAACATTTTTACTCTGGGGAATTCCCTTTTCACTGAATTCTTATAGAGCATCAGAATTATATTCTACTTTGCCAGCGTATATCCTTGTAGTGGTTAAATTACTGTGTCATCCTGTCTAGGATATGGTGTCCAGTTGTTTGGTCAAATACTGGCCAACTTGTTACTGTAAAGATATTTTGTAGATGGAATTTGCATCTACAATATGTCGATCTCATCTATAATCTGCTGATTGCATCTACAACCTTCAAAGGATATTAGCCTTAGCATTGATGGCGATCTCTTCATCCCATCTGTTGGAGTATTGGAAGCCAGAACTGAAGGTTTCAGAGGTCAGAAGAATTTCTGCCTCACCTTCAACATTGGATCTTGCTGGAATTTCCAGCCAGCCAGCTTCCCCTGGGGATTTTATACTAAGACTTCATCATCACCTATATCAGAGTTTCAAGCATATAGCTTGTCCTACGGAATTTGGGCTTACCAACCCCATGGTTACTTAAGTCATTTCCATATAATAAATCTCTTTATTATAAGTAATATATATAAATAAATAAAATATATTATATATATAAATCTAAATATATGTATCCTGTTGGTTCTGTTTCACTTAAATTGCTGGGCATTAAACCCTTCATCTGTAAAATGGAAAATAATTTGGGACAAGAGGAAATGCAAGAAGGAGGAGGAAGAGAAGGGAAACAAAAGTCTTATAATTAAATGGCAGGAAAGATTAACACTGATATTCAGATTGGGAAGAGAGGTAATACTGTCAGCAAGTGTTTCAGATCATAAAAAAGTAAAGAAGGCTTCACAGTTACTTTTCTCAAACTATCTTTAACCATAACAAAATCTGTTAAAGGTTGCCTCCAATATGCAGAAATTTCACGTTGGTCCAATCATGATTTGAAGTTCAAACTGTGACCGGGATTTGGTGAGGTGAGCTAAGAGGTAAGGAGGAAGCCAAAAGGATACCATTAGAAAGAAGAGATGTTCCTGTGTTGTGGCTGATTTTCTGGGGTATCCATTATATGTAAAGAATATGAAGACAGGGAAATGCTATATATCTGTGTTGTATTGCATGACATTGTGTATCAGAAAGATATTGCTTTACACACTGATTGTTATTTAACACTGTCCCCGATCCCTAATTTGCAAGATGAAAATAATATTAAAAACCTCACAGGGATGTTAAGAAGTTTCAGTAAATTACCAAACAAGATTCTTGGCTGAAAACAGGTGTTCAATATATTTCTTTGCTTTACATTTCCTTTTCTAAGAAAAATGCATAGTGCTATCAGATATTGAATGACATCCATTAATTGCATGCATATTTTAAGAATTTTCTTTGTTAAAACCCTCCAGTTAATGACAGGTTTATTCGTTCATTGCAACAAAGGAAAGAACAGACCATGGGCAACTGTGAGGTGTATTAGCGAAATAGTGTTGGGAAGGACTTACATAGGATTTTGACTTGTATTTTGTGATTTTGAACAGGATTCAAGGGAGCATAATTTTTCTCCATATAGGATACTGTCAGTAAGTGGGGACAATCCTCTGGTTGATGATCAAATTTTTCTAGAAGTTTGGAGGCATGAAGTGAGGCTAAACAGTTTTTTGGTAAAGAAGCATCAATTACTCATATTAGGGATGATATTTGATTATCACTGTGCTTTGGACAACGTTTTAGTTCTTGTTTGGGCTCAGCCATTATTATGGAGTGACAACCCATCACTGTCATAGAGTGACCTTGTCTGCTTTCAGTATTCTGTGAAATTGTTTATGTTTAACAGGAAAACACGATGCTTTATGTACTGGAGTCAGGACAGCTTAGCTGACTGCTGTCAGGGGATGCTTTTTTTCTTTGTCATATATTTTGCCAAATAAAATAGTTTAAAAGGTATTAAAAAGGATTTATGCCATATGAGAGCAAAAGTAAAAAATTGTAACCTGACCTAATATCCTATACCTAAAGGAAATGTAAAATATTCAGCATTCACATTGATTCAATGAATGCCTGGTCTACAGGAAAAATGAAATAAGAAAGATGTATATCAAGTATAAATAGCTAGGTAAATACATGTAATTATATATATTTACATAACTATAAATTGTACATAATATAGACCTATACTGAATTTAAGTATATATTACAACCATAATTTTAAAACATTCAGTTAAAAGGTAAACTTGTAAGCTTAAAAACACAGAAGATATAGGTTCAGACACTATATATCCTTACTTTTAGTCTTGTATTTTACAAATAAACTGAATATCTATAAAAGCATTCCAAATTTTGAGAAAAGCCTTTAGATACTTTCTATATATTAAAACTTGATTTTTCCATAGAAAAACAATATTTTGAAATTTGTCCTCTTCAGTCTCTGCCTGACTTTTTGGCCCTGTTACCACAGAAATATAGAGAGTTGGGTTAATATAAGTTAATGGATTATTTTTTAAAGATGGCAGTGTTTCAAATTATTACTTTGTGATACTTAAGCCAGCATCCATTTCCATTAAAATAAAAGTCAAATCAACCTGAAACATGCCCCTATGTTCTTACAATACTTTTAAAGATTTTATAATTGTCAATTTTGGGGGGAGCATGCAGATTTTGTTTATTTATTTATATATTATTTATTTTAAAGGAGCTTTAGATTACATAAATGTTACACCAAAAATATAGGGGATTCCCATAAACCGCATCTCCTCCCCCCCACACACTTTCTCCCATTAACAACATCTTTCATTACTGTGCTACAGTTGTCACAATTGATGAGCACATATTGAAGCATTGCTACTAAGCACGGTGTATAGTTTACATTATGGTTGACACTTTGGACTGCACAATTTTGTAGGCTTTGACAAAATGTATAACAAAATGTATATCTCTCATTGCAATATCATGCAGAGAATTCCAATGTCCCCAAAATGCCCCATGTTACACCTATTCTTCATTCTTCCTTTCCTCAGAACTTCTGGTGACTGCTGTCTTTATATCAATGTTACAGGTCCCTCCATTACTATTGTAATAATAAGTCTACTTTAGTCCATAGTTGCAATCTCCCTTTATGTTTGTTCATTCCTCCATATTAAGATTTGGGGATGGTGATGCCCACTGTGTTCCCAATTGAGAGGGGACTTAAATTCCATGGGGCAAATGGGTAGAACTCTCTTGCTTGCAGTTGCAGATATTCTCTGTTTTTTTTGGATGGGGAACCATTTAGGAGATGGGTTATCATATATTCCAAAGTAAGGCCCACTGACAGGGTGCTGATTCCTGGGGTTGTCTGCCCTGCTTGTAGTGTCTAGATGTCTCTAGAGCCCTCAGGACCACCCCTACTCAGTTCACTGTTTACTGTGGCAGTTAATGAGATCCTCCTGGGACATGCATAAGCATAACTCCGGAATGACCTCCCAACTCACTTTGAAATCTCTTAGCCATAAAAACTCATTTGTATTTAATATTTTCCCCTTTAGGTCAAGGTCGTTTTCCAGATGCATCACTAGTTGGCCCTTGGTATTATTCCCTCCATGCCAGGGAAGCTCATCCCCAGGAGTTAAGTCCCACGTGGGGGGGAAGGTACTGAATTTACATGCTGAGTTTGGCTTAGAGAGAGATCACATTTGAGCAACAAGGAGGCTTTCAGGAGGTAACTCTTAGGCAATATATATTACTAGACTAAGTTTCAATTTCAAAAGAACAATATTCATAAGTACAAGCATCAATATTGAAGGCCTTTTCTGTAACCTAAAATGTTTTGGAAAATAAAGTTAAAAAAAATAAGTCACTGGGGTAACATAGAGAAGAAATTGTCAATATACATAAAAGATAACAGATCATATGATGATGAAAGACACACACAATGCAAAAAAATTCTAATTATCATATTTGTTAATTTTTTAAAAATTTTATTATCATTATTTTTGTTGGCTTTGTTTTTGGGGAGGTTTGGGGTTGCTGAAAGGTTGCAACTGTGGCAGGGGAGGATCACTGGTGTGGGGTGTCAGTAGTGGGGGATACATGGGGAGGGGTGAACCTGGGGCATGCCTCTATGGAATATGAATGTGTTCATGTAGTCATGGGGTGTTGTTTTGGTCGGTGGAGACTCACAGAGTAACCAACCAAATACTGAATTCCCGTCCTGGGGAGTCCTGTTACATTCTCTCAGGGAATGGCAAGAATCTCTAGAGTACGTGGGCAGTGCCTAGCAAAGGAGGACAGACCAAAATGCTAGGCCCTTGATATTTATGGTTGCAGATTTCTTTTGAGTATAGTCTGTTCTGCCTTTTGGGTAAAACCAAAAAGGAGAGTAATTCATTCTGAATCTGTGGAGAGAAACTTTTCGCTCTTCTCAGAAAAAAGGAAAGACTAAGGTATCCTGGGTGAATATTGCTATCATTGATTTGCTCATACCAAAAAAATCTGACTTTTCCCCCTTCAAACCAGGAGTAACTGGGTAAGTCATTAAGTATCTATTTGAATTATTTGGGAAAGTGATGATCTTTTAAAAATTATTATTAATTTTGGGGGGTATGGTAATGCAGGGAAATTTCTTTTTAATACTGAGTTATTCTCAGAGACATAGAAGTATCAGGAGAGGTGTTGTAAATAGTGAGGTAAAAACCATATGGAAAGAATATACATGATATGTGAAATGTAATCTGTTCCTTCCTGAAGATACTCCTTAAAGACTTAGGAGAAAATTAAGTATAAAACTTTTTCTTTGGTTAAAAAAAAGACTATCTTTTCAAAATCTCTCTTTTTATTTTATTGTTCTCCCTTGGAACTTATTTATTTGACAATTCTTGGAAATGAATCTGATGAAAAGTTTATTAAAATAACTAGTTATTTAACAAAGATACTGTCTTCCCAAATTGCCATTTTTAGTAATGTTCACTTTTTTTTTAAGTGCCCTGGGAAAGTAAATCCTTAATCAAAGGAATGAATTCATGAGAGTAGAATAAAAAATATGGGAGGGAAAATGTTTTAAAAATTTATGATATAATAAAAATAATTTTAAGCCAGACAGAACCAGCTTTAAAAAACTATTCTACCAAATATACGTTTGATAACAGCAAGTTCTTAATCTCTTTGAACTTGATATTTCATTTTTAATACTGCTATAATAATATTAAGTTTAGCATTACTAAATTTTTCTGTTATCTATATAAAAATGATCAACGATGGAAAATTTTATATGGCTCAACCTACTACTTAGCATATAAGAATAATTGTTGTTAAGGTTAATAAGAAATATTAGATAAAGTATTTGGCCATAACAGAACATGTTAAGTTTTCTATTCTCCATAAAATCCAGAGGTGATTTTAAATCTCTCAGTGCACCTAATGTTGGTTACTATCTTCTGCAAAACAGAAACAACTGTTTTTTCATGGACAAACAAATTTACAAACACGAATGAAATCATTGCCAATACAGCATGTTGCTTTATTAGCAAATGAAAGAAAAAAGATTTAGATGGGACGTAAATGTTGTTGTAATTAATATTTCAGAGAATAATTGAAATTTCAGAACATGGAGGAATTTAACAGAATCTCAGGCTTGGAAAAGATTCAATAGGTCATCAAGGTCAATCATAATCTAACAGTGTGCTCTAACCCATCCTCTTTAATATGCCATGTTTAACACACTGACCCAATACTAATAATATATAAGAATAAATAGTAATAAAATTCTTGTATGGAACAGAGTATTTATCATACATCTTGTATCCTGACAGCATAGCCAGTTTTTTTGCACCCTATTTTGTTGTATGAGACAGAAAGTTTTTAGTTTTACACCTAATTGTACTTTTTAATATCATGGTTAAGGATATCCATGATGTTTGAGTCACTGAAGACAATTAATATAATCAGTAAACAAGTGACCAAAAATACTAAAAAAAATCGGATCTCTTTTTATAAATCTCCCTCTCCTACATACACATCTTCAGTCACTTCATAGAACCCTATGTGTCTGTAAGTTACATGTGCAAAAGATGTGAGAATCTAAGATTTAGACACTTGAAATACCTCTTTTGAGAGTTTGTTTAAAATTACATATGTTGCACAGGATTTATTAATCCATTCAAAAGATTAGAAATAAATATTGTTTGTGAACCAGGAGCTCTTTAAGATATTGGAGATTCAGGGATTAGCAATATAGACAATAAGGCAACCTTTATGGACCTTCTATTCTAGAGTTTTGATCTGAGTATTAAATTAACTGATAAGAAGTATTTACTACTACTGTTTTTTAAAGCAGTTTTACTGAGATATATTCACATACCATAAAATCCATCCAAAGACTACAATCAATCGCTTTTGTATACTCACAGAGTTGTACATTTATCATCACAATCAATTTTAGAACATTTTCGCTACTCCAAAAAGAAAAGTCCTATACCCCTTAGCAGTCACCTCCCAATCTCTCTATCCTTCCCCAGCTCTACCTATATAACCACTAATCTATTTTTCTCTATATATTTATTTATATTTAAATTTTATATAAATGGAAACATACAATATTCAGTAATTTGTACCTGATTTCTTTTAGGATAATTTATTATTATTACTCTACTTAGAGAAGTTGCAGATTTACAGAAAAATCATGTAAAAAAATACAATGGTCCCATATACCGCCTATTTTTGACACTCTGCATTAGTGTGGTACTTGTTAAAATTGATGAAAGAAAATTAAAATAGGACTATTAACTATAGCCCATAGTTTAATTAGTTACATTTCCCTCCCATTTACTACCCTATTATTAACACCTTATATTATTGTCATACATTTGTTATAACTTTATGAAAGAACATTCTTATATTTGTACTATTAACCCCAGTCCATCGTTTACTAGAGGGTTCACTGTGTTATAGAGTCCCAAGTTTTATCTTACAAATTTCATTCTAGTAACATTTATGACCCAAAAAATTCCCCTTTCAACCACATTGACATACATAATTCAGCACTGTTAATTACTCTCACAATAATTTGCTTCCACCAACAAAATCCATTTCCAAACCTTTATAATCAACCTAAATAGAAATTCTGTACAAATGAAGCATTGGCTCCCCATTCTCTATCCCCAGTCTATCCTCCTGTAATCTATATTCTAGATTCTAACTCTCTGAGTTTCCTTATCATAATTAGTTCAAATCAGTGAGATCGTACAGTATTTGTCCTTTGTTCATCCATGTGACCACATGCATCAGGACTTCATTCCTTTTTACAGCCATTCATTGGCTGATGGACACTTGGGTTGCTTCCATCTTTTGGCAATTCTGAGTAATGTCACTGTGAACATCCGTGTTCTCTCCCTGCTTTCAATTCATCTGGGTCATATGATAATTCTATATTTAACTTCCTGAGGAACTGCCAAACTGTCTTCCACAGTAGTGCATGAGTGCTCTAATTTCTCCACACCCTCTCCAACACTTGTCATTCTGTGTTTTTCCACCTAATAATAGCCATTCTAATGGGTGTGTGACTTAGTGTCTCATTGTGCTTTTGACTTGCATTTACCTGATGGCTAATGATTTTGAACA
>PVKH010004497.1:0-23295 GCA_004027955.1 Chaetophractus vellerosus | reverse complement strand
GTCTGCCTCTGCTGGGAAGCTCCGACTGTGGCCAGGGACAATGTCTTTCCTTAGAGGATCTTTTATCCATCATTTTAAAAAATCTGTCGTCAAGGAGAGAAGCTTTGAATTTCATTCATAGGACCTGAGGGAAGGAAAAGAACACTAGCCTCTTTCTAAACACCTTTACTTTCTTAAAGGTTTTCCAATTTTCTTTCTTGACCCCAGTCAAGACTTTGTTGAGGCTAACATAACAGTGACATTTCTTATCCTTCAGCACTTTCCTTCTTCCTTAGCTCCTCTGCACCTCCAACACAGACTTAGATGCACTCAATCCAGGAGTATGTTAGAGGGAATAACTGCTAACAACTAGAACCTGTGCATTGGTGCTAGTTGAGAATAACCTGAATCCTTTGAACATTTATTTTGTTCCACCTGACAGCAGTCAGAGAGGGGCAGGGACAAGCTGCAGAAGGGCGCTGCCCTCTGCCTTTTGGGTCCTAGGTGGAGGTCTGTTACGGCAGGGCGAGGATGATGCCAGAGGGCTTACAGGAATGCCATTGAACTCTCAGGCGATCGATTGGGATATTAGGCTTTCCAGTTTTCCAATACTTGGCTCTTTACAATCCAATTCTATAAAGATTTATGTAGCATTGGGGGATGGTAGAAGATGCAGCACACATGGTTTTGAAGCTGTCAGTCAGAAGATGAGGCCAAGTGGTGCCTTTGAAGTGCTGGTACCTGTCTGCTAAGGGGCTTCCAGGCAGATAAAGGCCCAGCAAATGTCTTTGCTCTGAGTGGCAGAGCGGAGATGGGACTTTAATTCACAAGTGCTTATATGCACTTCCTCTGTGCCAGGCACTCAGCACTTTGTAAATATGGACTCATTTAACCCATGTGGCTTAGGTAGTACCTTGCTATTTTATGTGTGAGGAAACTGAGCACAGAGAGGTTTCATAGCTTGCCCAAGATGACACGCAGCTTGTAAGTGTCAGGCGCAAGATTGGGGTCTAAGCAGTCTGGCTCCAGAGTCCATATTTTTAGCCACCGGGATCTGTTGCCTGTCCTATTAAACCTGTAGCAGTCTAACCCGAGTCTCCATTTCCACCCCCAGGTTATTAATATTCGAGAGGGTAGAGGCAAGAAGAGAAAGGGAGAAAGAGAAGGCCTATGCCTGCATGCCAATGCTGCGCTCCACACTTTGGAGTCACCTCGGTTAATTCCCAGAACAATGCTATAAGGAGTTCCTATTCTCCCTTTAGATCCCACACCACGGAGGCTCAGAGAAGTTAAGTGACCAGAGGGACAGCACACAGCTAGAAAGGTGCGGCACAGGAATGCGTGCTCAGCTCGTGTGAGTTCCACACCCAATGGCAGTTCCTACTGCATCCTGCTGGTTATCTAGTTGAGTTAAACCTTACACAAGCCTCTGGGAGAATTCACTTCCTGGTCTTCTGATCTCTCAGTCACTCCCAGGCCTGGGTTGTCTTTCTAATCCCTCCTACTTTGTCCTCAGGAAAATAAAAAGTTTGATGTTTTGAAACTTGTGTAAAATCCAGTCCCCCCAAACGTTTTCCATCAAAATGTGTTTCATAGATGCCCAAGTACGGCCAGTATGCTCTTCTTGCCTTGGGCCTTGGAATGTCAATATGAGCCATTCGTGGATGTCCCTGTCAAATGGGAATAAAATCATCTCCATCTCCTTCCTCTTTATGATAGCAGAAGAGCGATTTCAACATGCATCCCTGCGTCTAAGTCATTCACTTATATGTTGGAGTGGCTGGGACCAATTTACTTTACTCTCTTCCATGGAATTCCACCTTCTACCTCACCCTGAATGGGCATCTTGATGATTCTCTGACAAGAGGACCTGGAGTGCTTGTGGGAGACTCCATCTCTCTACTGGAAAGGGCGCCCAGCAAGGCCAGCAGAAGCAGCACATGCGAAGGGGGGCCTAGAACACATCAGCGGCCCTCCAGGAACCAGCAGGTCCACCCCCAAGCTTTCACCAACAGCGCGGGCCTCTCTAAGGATGGGGATTTGTGTCTTAAACCACTGCTTTAAATCCCTCATAATAAAGTATAATACAAAATAAGATAAAACAGTGAAGTAAAAAGTAAACTAAACTAAAATGAATAAAAACAAAATAAAAATGAAATAAAGGAGAATGTATAAAATAAAATAAAGAACAATATAAAGTAAAACCATACCACCGCAAGAAAAGCCACAGAAGCATTTATCCACATCGCACTTTGCAGCTTAGGAAGTGCTTTCAGGTATCTTATTTTAATTTTGATCCTTACCTCTAAGGCAGAAGAGCCAGACATTATGGTACCATTTTATAGACTAGGAAACTAGGAAGCTCAGAGAGGTTGAGTGACTTGCTCAAGATGGAACAGCCAGCAAGAGATGGAGCCAAGTTCTGACCTGAGTCTTCTCACTCTAAATTCAGCAGTTTCTCCAAAATGGCACAATCTTTTATAACACAAAATAATGCTAGTAATAAGGCATTATATTAAAATTATAGTTAGAATGTTGAAAAGCTTTGTATTATTGTGAAACAACCATGAGAGCAATAATTACTAACATTTTTGTTCCCTTTTTGTGTTAAATGTTTTATGCGCATGCTTCTCCACTCATTCATTCTACCAGCACTGAGTGCCCGCTACTATCCAGGTGTGACGTGCTCCATGTTAGAGTTGCATAATCTGAGACTCAACAGTATGTTCAATGACATTCCCAAAGTCACACAGTCAGTAAGCAACAGGTTCCAGACCAAAACCCTGGTCCAAAATCCATAACCTAATCCATATACACAAACCATCTAGAGTTTCCAACGTTTTAAAACGAAGGGTGACTCCCTGGCTCTGACCCATCATCTCTTGTGTCTAGAGCTTAGTTCTGGTGAATAGCAAGAGAGAAAAGTTAATGTTACCCGACATGACCTGCTGCTGGTCAGCTATTGCACGGTCCTTCTGTTAATGGTAATGATTTCGACAACTTTTGGACCTGTTTCGAGAAATCAACTCTAGTAATGCACTTTTATTTATTTATTTATTTTACAAAACATTTTCTATGTGAACTCTGTTGGGGCTCAATAAAATATTTATATTCGTAATTATCATGACATATTTGACACCTACGGAAATGAGGGTCTTTTAATACAGTCCACAGCCAGGCAGGGCATTTAGATGATACACAGTGAAGCAGCTTTCCTCCCCAGGGTTCTTGTCCTTTTGTGGGGTCTAAGTCATAGTCTTGGCTTACACCTTGGCATGTGTAAATTTCCATAGAAATATGGAGATGCTAGGAGGTCTGGCTGTGGAAACTTGGTGCATGAAAGAGACTGAATATGGTTTTGCTAAATGCATGGAGTGAAGATGACGATGACAATCAGCTATCTTTGCAGTCTGAGTCAGGGTGATGACCTTACAGTGCTGTGATCCCTACTTCAATCAACAGCACCAGACGCTGTGCAGTTTCCCAGTTCAAAAACTCAGGTGTCTTCTTTGTCTCTTTCTTCTTCCTCATCACTAATCAAGCTGCTGCATTTTCCAACTCAATTTCTGTACCAGATGCTATCGCCCCTATGCACCTGAAGCACCCTGGAGGTCACCCGCGGCTTCTGTGGATAGGCACAGAAGCTGCTTCCTACCTCAAGCACCTGCGTCTCACCGCCGAGATTTCCTCACGGGGAAAGCCAGGACTGGGCCAATCAGGAAAAGCCAGGAAGGAACTGCAGGAGTTGGTGGATCAACGGCTCAGTTTCCATGCTCTGCAGAGGGATGATTCTGAGGTGTGTTCTATAAAGTCAGTTGCCCATAGCAGTGACTCTTATAATATACCATTTTTGTCTTTATTCCTTCCTTGTCTCTCTTCCTACTCTGTCTTCATACTTCAGGGGTCACCTCCGAAATAAACCACTTGCACGCACATCCTAGTCTCAAGTTGTGCTTTGGGGAAAAGGAGGGAGGGACTCAAACTAAGACCACCTCCTTAATCATGGTAGATCCGTCTTATTCTCACTATTCTCATTGCTCATCCAGGCCTCCTAACATTTCCAGACTTAGGACCGTTCATTGACCCTTACCTGTTCCCAGGATAGATCCATCTCCTGATCCTGATCCATCCATCTCAGCCTCTTCACTCAATGCTCCCCTCTTCCTGTCTTTGCCACCAGCCACATTGAACCACCAACCCTAGTCTTTGCCTTTAGAATCTGAGCACAGGATATTCCCTCTGCTTAGAATGACTTTCTGGCTTACTCTCCCTCTCTGACCTCTCTTCCCTATCTTAGTCTATCTAACCCTGTCCTTCAGGTCTTCAATTGGATGTTGCTCCACTGGTGAATGAAATTCTTCCAGACTTTCTAAATCTGAGTGAGGTGTCCTGTGACATCTTGTAGCACCTTGTGCCATCCATCTCATGTGCCTATGTCTCTGTGTTATTATAGCCTGTTAATCTGTCTTTCTCACCAATGGAGTGTGAGGTCCTTGAAGGGTAGACTTGCCTGTCCATCTTTGAAGAATTAGAATTTAATGCTGAGCATGCAGCAGGTGCTTATTAAATGTTTGTTGAGAAATTGCTATTTGAATTTGTTTTCTTGATTATTAGTATGATTTAATCCTTTCCTCTGTTTTCTTTCTAGATTTTGTGTGGATGTGTGTGTGCCTGTGTGTATGTGTGGATGTGAATAGTCTATCAGGCCATTTTATTATCTGTTTTCTGTTTTTCCATGGTGACAAGACACCAGTTAGGAGGAGTGCTCCCCAGTTGGATTGTATATAATTCGATATTACTGGTGGATACCTGTCTGAAGCCCTTAAGTAAAAAGCTGCTCATTCATGCCCTTGTTTTTGAACTACAAAGGGTAGACTACCATCTCTAGGCAGTCCCACCTCATCTACCAACCGAGGCAGACCTAGATAATACCCCTGGAAAAAACATCCCAGGTACAGGTGTTTCACAGATATGTTAAATCTCTGACCCACTCTACCAGTTGCCTGTAGTTGTATTCCAGCTCCCCAGCTTTGGGTTCTTGCTCTAAAATTCATTACCAACTCTTGAATGAAGCCCCAATGTAATGTGCAAGTTTCACCAAAATGGCAGACTTTGAGGGAAGAGTGAATAGGAAAGATTCCCCAATTCTCACAGCTTTAAAGTGGGTCTGACTCACAGGCTAAGGAGAAGTGCTCCTGAGGAAGACGTTGCTACAGGCCATCTGTACCTTGCCCCTCCCTTCCCGTCATCACCAGTGCTCTTTGAAGAGTCCTTAAAGGTCTTGGCTGCAGAAAGCTGAAAGCATTCCCAATCAGCCACTATGGAGAGGTCACTTCCCTGTTCTAAAGATTCCAGTTTTAAGGCTTCACGCACATTCATTGGGTTTCTTTTCAGAAAATTGGCTAAGGGAGGGCCCTAGGGCAAGTCTGACCTCTGGCCGTGTTCTAGTGAGGTTTAAGCTGTAGAAACTTGCAGCAGTCACTACCCAGCAGAGAGCTGGAGGATTTATGTCCATGTAATACAAGCAAAGGGTGGTCCTTTTAATAGCCTATAGTTACCCAGACCTTCAGTGTCATTCAGGAAAGAAGTGGGGTCTAGATGAACAGAAAAAAAGTGAAGCTCTGCCTTGTAAGCAGACAATTTCTACAACGTTATTAATAACAATAGCAATTGTGATAGCTGCCTCACTAGATGTGTGGGAGGAACATGCTGGAAACTTCACATGTTATTTCTTATCCTCACATCATCTTTGCAAGCTGGTGTATATCACTCTCATTTTACAGATGAGGAAACTGAAGGTAATGAAAATTAAGATTCACTTTCTAGGCTGAACTCATTGGGATTCAGGCAATCAATAGCCCTATCTTACTCTACTACCACTGCTGTTCAAACTTATCTGTTGAACTTTGCTTTCTCAATTCCCAGAAAACGTCTTGGCAGATCCCAAAGCTTTTCATTCCTTTTCAGGTATTCCAAAGCCTCATTTTCAGGTTTTAAAAAGCTCAATTATATCTAAATCAAACTTCAATCCCTCATCCAAATCAACCCAGGCTCTGGAAAAGAGTGGGAATGAAAGTTGTGCAGCCTGTTCTTTTAGCACTTGAATGTACACCTCCTTTCTATAGGGTCACATCAGATACAAGGAATGAGAGGTGGAGTGCGAGTACCATTTTACTTATTTTACTTGGACAGTGGTGTTAGTGATACTCTCTTGGCTGCTGAATGCCCTCTATTAAGACTTATGTCCAAATTGTGACTTTATATGGCTTGAATGTAGCTCCATGAGGACGGCAACCTTGACCTTCCCTGCTATATCCCCAATGGCTTAAACTGTGCTTGGTACATAACAGTGATTAAATCAACATTTGTTGATTGCTTGAAGGAGTAGAAAGCATCCCCTTCTCTCCCATCCTGAGGAATTTCCTATTAGGAAAACTTTCTTCAAAGAAACACCCTCTGGTCAGTCTCCTTAATATATCCGTAGACTTCTCTTATTTTTGGGAGTGATGAACTATGGAGCCATGGGGCATTTAAGCCATCTCTTAGTCCTGCATGGGTGGGCAGGGTGGGGCACTGGTCCCCGCTTTGGACTTTAGCTGGAATTCTAAGACAATAGGAAAAGTTGCATTTAACATAATAAATAACTTGGCAAGCCCGTGCAGCTATAGAGGTAGAGAGTAGATTTGCACCCAGCACCGACTGGTTCCAAAAGACACCCAGTTTCATTAAGCTAGGCTGCATCTGGGCCCCCATCTTAACAAGATGGGTGCGGCTTACAGCCAAGCACTTCGCGGCTGAGGACCACTTGACTTCTCACTGCATGGAATCGAATCCCTGACGCTGAGGACACACAACTGTTCCTGGAATGTCATTTGGCTGCTGCTTTATGTCCATTGTCAGATGCCGGCCTCAGGAGAGTTGGGGAAGCGCCCCCAGCTAGTTTGGAAGTTCAGTCTAATGGTTGCACAGATTACTTGGGACTGTTCCTGTGATTCAGCTGCACTGTGATTTGTACAATTAGAACAGCTTTCTTGCCTGAGGCCTTCGAAGAACAATTAGAAAAACAAATAGCAGCAGCAGTAGCAGCAGTCATAGCAGCAGCAGCAAAAAAATAAAAAAAAATTAAAAGCCACCAAACAAGACAAAGGCCTCTCCCCTGCCCTGTGGCAATGCACATCATTATTCAGAGAAAGGCAGATGCATTTTTTTTTCATCCAAGGCCTCAGAGAGTCAGCTTCATCAAGAAAAATAGCAGTTAGCTTCCCATATAATTACTACAACAGCTACGAACCTACTATTTCATAATTCGTCAGAAATGAATACGCCAGGATGATTATCTCCCCTTGGAAATTTCCCATGTTAATGGTCTGGATGACCAGCCGAAGCCAGCAATTTAGGGGCTGTTGGAAAGTCAGAAAGCAGCCCTGTTGGCGGCCCGGAACTCAGCGCTGCTCTGTTCTTAGGTGTTCTGCCTCTGCTGGTCGGCTGTTACCTCCAGGCGCTAATATTTTCTCCTGCTCTAAGCATGCCTGAGAACATCTTTTCTAACACAACTCCTTCCATTCCTTTTGGTTTTCAGAGCATGTTGCCTTCTTGTTCCACTGTGCCTGAATGAAGACCATTGCCAGGAACTTTGATGCCGGCGGGGTATATTGTAACTTACCTCCCCTACGCGGGAGATCATGTCATCCTTATTTGGCAGATGAAGGAGAAGCGGGGTCAATCGGCCACGATAGAAAACTAACAAGGGCAAAACCAAGTCAGGGGCTCAGGTTTTCTTTTTTTTTTTTTTTTTAAAGATTTATTTATTACATATCTCCCCTCCCGCCCCCCCCAGCTGCGGGGGCACGCCGAGACTGGTCACTGCGCAGGCGCGGCTTTCCCCGCTTGTGGGCTGCTTCTGCTTCTGTTCACTGCCAGCTCTCAGTTCACGGGTGGCTGGCTGTGCTCCATTCGTGGGCGACCTGCCCTGCCCGTGGCGGCTTTGCCCTGTCCGTGGCAGCTTTTTGCCCTGCCCACGGCGGCTCTGGCCCGCCCATGGCGGCTTGCCATTCTCAAGGCGGTCTGCCCGCGAGGAGAGGTCCCCGGGAACCGAACCCAGGGCCTCCCATGTGGTATGCCGGCGCCCTATCCACTGGGCTATCCAGCCGGCCCCGGGCTCAGGTTTTCTTAATAGCCAATTCTTCCATAGTATTTCTCTACCTGCTGCAGGATGGGGAGGCAATCCCCCATTTTCTCATACTATGGCATATTTTACCAAAACCTTAAGTCTTGTTCAAGGGAAATACAAAACACACACACACACACACACACACACACAAAGAATGCATGTTTGTGGTTGAAAAATTAGAAATACAGAAAGAGCAAATATAACCCAAATCCTCCATCAGGCAGTGATAACCACTGCTAATATTTTGATTTATATGACTGCTGCCCTTTTTGTCTATATAGACGTAATTTCAAAAGCAGTGTCTTACCCGAAATTCTGTTTTTACCTTGCTTTCCTATAGTAGTGTTTTATGTACATCTTCCTCATGTCCATAAACAGAAATTTCTCTGTGATAAACTTTTGATTTACAAAGGTCAAAGAATGGAACAAAGCTAAGCATTGTAGCTAAAGCAAGTCAACTCTGCCTGCCACAAATAGCAAGCTTTAGGAAGCACTTTTATAGTGTCCCTTTGGGTTTGTAAATAAGTTTCCAAACAGGTTTTTGGAAAACAATGAGTTCACAGGTAGAGAAGTGTCTCCAGAAGTTCACCCATCTCCTTAAAGAATGCATTTTGCTCCATTGTATGAACATGTTATTTTAGCAATCACTTGTTATTGGACATTTTGGATGGACATCCTTATTCATGTACTTTTGCTCATTTTCTGATTATTCAAGGTCAACATTATTTACTTAAAATATACTGTAGGGTTCAGAGTTTTTGTTTTCCAAAGACAGTGGCTGGAAGGAGTGACATTCTTCTCAGAGTCAGTGACCACCCCTGGCTTCTAGTTTCTGAGGGGCCTTCTGTCCCTCCAAAATGCTGTCACTGTCACCAGTACTGGTGGATCCACTATTAGACACATATTCCTTTGGATTAAAAGATCCACAAAAATGGAATTAGGAGAAGATAATACCATGAAAAGGCAATTTCATCAAGAAGAAAACACCTCCTGAGAGTAAATTTTGATGCAATGATATCCCTTTATGTTGTCTCATATTGTTCTCTAATTTTTCATGAGTCTCAAAGAGAAGCAATGGGGAAAAGTTGTTACAAATGTGGGCTCTGGAGTCACCCTTTCTGGATTTGACCAAGCTATTTACTAGCTTGGGTCACACTGGTCAAGCTATTTAATTTCTCTGTGCCTCAGTTTCCTTATTTATATAATGGGTGTTATAATATTAGCTAATATTACAGACTTCTTGTGAAGAGTGAATGGAAAATATTTAACATAGGATCCTGAACATGAATATTTGCCCAATAAATGTTATTTATCTACAATCTCTCGAAGTCAGTGACCAGGTATTGCAAACAGAGGCTCTTGGTGCTCTGCTCAGGTACCCCCCCCCCCATTCACAGCTCCCCTGAATTTTGGCAGCTTCTTTGGGTAAGCATCAGCCATCTCTGTCTGAGGGCTCTCTCTTGTTTCTAGAGTGTGCTCAGACCACACACAGGGCCAGCTGGGAGTGAGGGTCAATACCTTGGGAGCAACCCTTCCCGAGAGACAAATGGGAGTGGTGGATAGATGTCTTCCATGCCCCTCAGGGAGGACAAATCTGAGGCACACTCTGCACTGAGTCCTAGAGGTTCCCAGCAGGATTGAGTCCTAATTGCCCAAGTAACCTGTTCATTACACACCCTATGTTTGCATCCTCTATTCACTGTCTCACTTCTCTCCCTTGCCAATGGGAGAATAAGTAGAACACCTCTCAAGAAAGTTTTAGGTACCCAGCCTAAGCCATGTGTTAAATTCTTTGACTATGCCAGAACTAAAACAAATCAATAAGAAATGGTATTAATTGCATGTTGTTTACCAATATATATTTGTTTCATAAATTAAGAGCTTCCACAAAAATGCATCCTGGACATGTAGTGTCTCCTCTTTTATGGGACTTCATTAGTGAACACTGTTTTGCCATCTTTATTACCTGGGAAACACTAGGCTCATCTTGTATTGGGGAGAAAAAGAATTCCCTTGATAACTGTCCTTTCTCTGTATTTAATTTTAGAGTGAGTCTCTAAGGAGAGATTATGATTCAGGCATTGCAACCTCACATGTCTATGGGGCCAGGCAGTCCGGCCAAATGAATGAAGTGAGCCAAGTTGAGACCAGTGAATGGAAGCACATAAGTAATGAAGGGAATAGCTAGTTGGCTCCAACTACTTGCTGCCATGCAGGATAAAGGCCCATTGCTTCCAGATCATCCATCTCTTATTATTTCTTAATGCTTATTTTTTAGTCAGATAGCCTTATTTTAAATTATTGATGACCAATTCAATGTTTTCATGAATGTCTCATCAGTGGGCACACAATCTACTCATCATTGGGCTTCCAACATGTTACCTCTGCTGTAAGCAAAGCCCAAGTTCATCTTATTAGCCACAAGAACTAATTTAAATTTTACAATAGGCCACAGCACTTGCCCCTGGTTTCCATAAGGCTCAGAGAAGCTGCATTTTAACTGGGGATTAGGCCTTGTTGCAAACCCCAATTCTCTTCATATTATGTGTGCCTGAGTTCATTTTCCCCCACAAGCAGATACTAATCTAGAATTACGCAAGGAGGTTTCATTTCCAGATCTCAGGTAAAATTAATTTTCCCAATCTCTTGGTTCCTGCCTGTCTATACATACCTTTCTTCATTAACCACCATGTTTCCACATCTGAACTGTCTCTGTCCCATGCCTGGGAGGCCAACCCAGCAGGTACCTCTTAACTAGGAGTTGGCAAAATGCATTCCTGAGTCCCAAACTACTACTCTCAGGGTCTGCAATGCCTCTAAAATAGTAGTGTAGAACTAAAACTGCACGACAAAAAAAGCAACACGTTCCATTATGAATAATTAAATCAATGAACTCTTAGAGAATATTGCCCTAGTGAGAGACATGTAGGTGTCTTTGAACCCACAGTGCTTCTTTGCCCGAGTTTAAGAAGGTGCCTTGCTGGTATAAAGAATGCTTTACACTTGCACAGAAGGCTTAGCATAGGCAGCCTGCTCTGAAGTGACCCTCCTCAGGGAACAGTTCTATTTGGCTTGGATTTTGAAACATTCCCTAATTAAGCTGGGCCCCATCCACCTACCACTTACATCTTGCCAGTCGCTCCCTCCTGAAATTGGCCCTAAGTACCATGCTACTGAGCATCCATTTTTCTTCCTGTTTACATGGGTCAAGCGGAAGGTTCTACAAATGAAAATCATCATTTAACTGGGGTCTACAAGGCCATCCTCTGTGGGGGCTTTTCTTTTGTTGTTCTGTGTGTTGAGAAAAGGTTTTTTTTTTTTCCTTTCTAATTAAACTACAAATTTGGCATTGCTGCCACAGGGTTCATGCCATGCTATGTCAGAAAGCAGGAGCTGAGATTCTGAATTCCCAGGCCACAGCAATGACCTGGGTCAACCTGAAGGTGGTATGTGTTTTGTTGTGTATGGCAGAAGAGTTTGAGAGAAAGTATTTGTACAGAATTATCTGCAGGATTATTTTTTTTAAATACATGTTCATTTTTTTTTAATGCTATAGCTTCCACTTTTTTTTTTTTAAAGCATTTTCAAACAAACTCCACATGGCACTTCTATATAAATTAAGACAGTTGCTCTAGTTGAAAAAAGAGTGGAAGAGGATGTATAACCCCGCTCCTGGGCCTCCCTAGGTGCCTCCAAGAGGCTCTAGGGCCTTACTACTCAAAGTGTGTTCCCTGGACCACCTGGGATCACCCTGGAGCTTGTTAGAAGAGCAGAACTTGGGGCTGCTCCTAATAGTTTGCAGTTTAGCAAGATCCCCAGGTAATTCCAATGCACATTGAGGTTTGAGAAACAACAGTCTAGGGCTTTGTAAAGTATTGTTAGAAAACACTGATCTAGAGTTTACCTCAATCCTCTAATAATGGCAATCCCAACTGCTAGATTCAAATGTTGTTTATTTTCTTTCTCTAAAACCAGTTCTAATTGGAATTGTTCTGCATGATATTGCAATGATGGATACAAGCCATTATACATATTGTCAAAACCTATATAATTGGGTGGTACAAAGTGTAAACCACATGTAAACTTTAGACTATGGCTAGTAGCAATGCTTCAATATGTGTTAAATTACTTTTTTTTTTTTAAAGATTTATTTATTTTATTACATATCTCCCCTTCCCCCCGCTGCGGCGACGCGCCGAGAGTGGTCACTGTGCAGGCGCGGCTTTCCCCGGCTTGTGGGCGGTCTCTGCGTCCGTTCACGGCTGGCTTTCAGTTCGCGGGTGGCTGGCTGCGCTCCATCCGCAGGTGACCTGCCCTGCCCGTGGCGGCTTTTGCCCTGTCCGTGGCAGCTTCTTGTCCTGCCCACGGCGGCTCTGGCCCGCCCATGGCGGCTTGCCATTCTCAAGGCGGTCTGCCCGCTAGGAGAGGTCCCCGGGAATCGAACCCGGGGCCTCCCATGTGGTATGCCGGCGCCCTATCCACTGGGCTATCAAACCGGCCCCTGTAAAATTACTTTTAACAAATGTACCGCACTAATGAAAGATGTTGTTAATGAGGGAAAGTGTGTGTGTATGTGTGTGGGGGGGTATTTGGAAAGCCCCTATATTTCAATGTAACATTTATGTAACCTAAACTTTCTGCAAAAATAAAGAAAAAATGAAAAAAAAAAACCAATTCTAAAATGTAATATTGTGTTTGTCTATTTTGACAATTGCAACTAATTAAACTTCATTTTTATTTGGTAAGCTTTGGATAACTGAAATCAAGATTGTATCAAACCTTGGGACTGGGAATATGACAGATACCATCATGGATTTTGCAGAGCAGCAGCAAGGTCCTGGGCCTTCCAGGTGGACTTTGTTATCCTTCCTGAAGTCACTCTTCCGTTTTAAATAGTCTTTGGTCCAGAATGAGTCTCGGCAAACTGGGCCCTTGTACCCTACAGTACCTAGATTTGCTCAGTTGGGTATACATTAAATGTCTGGGTGGGAAACGAGGAATAACTCTACTACCGAGCAACATGGAAACATTCACCCTCTCAACACCTCAGGCCGCGTCTCTGTAATAGTGTGGCCAACTTGTCCCAGTTTTCCCAGGGCAGTCCTGGTTTGAGTGCTGAAATGGCTGCATCCCAGAAAGTCCTCAGCCCTGGGCAAGAAAAGGGAGAGTTGGTAATTTTAGTCTAGAAGCAGGAATGGAAATGTTTAATTACCCAGAGCTTTGGGTGCTATGTTCATGGAAACGGCAAGGCAAGCTCCATTGCTCGTTTCTTTGATGGACAAGTATATGACTTTTAAAAAGTGGCTTAATAATATTGTTTCAACACTTATTTCTTAAACAGCACTTGCAAATGATTCCAAGATATGAAACAGGTGTTTCTGCACAGTCCAATGGGTAGAACGGAGAGAGATATCCTCCCAGATCCCCCTACAGATGAGGTACCCGGTGGTTTCTACTTTCAGGTGAAAAATACGCTCAATCATAGAGGCCACAGAATTCCATCTGGCCTGCCTGTGGTATCCCAGAACTGAAACGGAAGCCTCGGTTTTGTTTCTAGATTCAGGGACAGACCTCACGATGTTCCATGAAGCAATTAAAACAGGTGCGTATTCATCCACACCTGCTGCCTCTGCAAACAGTCAGCACCCTATATTCATGGTCCGGAAAATTACTTTTAGTGTGGGTCTGTGCAAAAGCAAACAAATGCATTGGAGGCATGCTATTGTGGCCACCAGCATCTTAATGTGGATTGGGGCTACCTTTATCCAACTGTCACTTTCTCTATTGTCAAGGAGGAATTTTCTACTCCAAAGCCCTCTAATTTACTATCTTTGGGTCTGGTTCTCACCTTCTTATAACTTTAGCATACACCTGGACTCTAGGAATATCATAATCTTTGGACATTTTTGCCTTATGTAGACCAGGGAGCCCACTGGAATGTGAGGCCAGACTTTAGGAAACTCTAAAAGATTTGGAAAAATAAAGTGTGATTCACAATTTAATGATTAAAAATACTATATAATGGAAGGTTAAGAACTTTGAGGTCAGCAAATGTCAACCTTGGTTAGTATACTAGAAACACCTTGGAACTTGAAAACATACTGATGCCTGGATCCCACATATTCTGATTTAATTGGTCTGTAGTGAGGCTTTGGCATAAAAATTTTTTAAAGCTTCTGAGTTGGTTCTAATGTGCTCTAGGTGCTTATATAATAAACTTTAGCTTATTTTATCTACTCTAATTTAGTCTTGTTTGTTTATTCTTTTCTTTTTTCCTTTGTTCGTTCATATCTATTACCTTTCTATAAAATAATTGATTCATTGACCCATTCATTTATTTATCCATCTTGCTTATTTCAGGCAATGTACAATAAAACTTACAATTAAAGGGTGAAAACCCTTGAGCTAAGTTCAAAAGAAGACTGGGGTTATTTTAAAGTGATCAGAGCCAATGATATGATTCCAGGATACATCATAATCAGAAATTTTCCCTGAGCATAAACTCTGATAAAATATTTCATGTCTTCACCTTCTACTTCAGATGTACCTAAGGGGCTTATAATTTTAAAAATGCATAAATTGTTTCTAAACAAAGTAAAAGACAATTGGGCAGGGTCAAATTTAACCTCTGAACATGGTCATGTGTTGTTTACTCATACTTGTTAAATGTGTGGTTCAATTACTAGCACTTAAAGATGTCACCAAACACAGGGTAATTTATCTATTTGTAAACATAAAGATGACCCTAAAGGCTGTGGGAGAAAATTTATTCCTCATTAACAACCATCATTTTGAAATCTCAGAATATTCTTGGCTCTAAAATACTGTACTGAGAGATCTGTACATAATTTTTCAGGAAAGTAACACTTAATGTAGTGGAAAGAGCACTGGAATGGGCATATCGTGATTCCTATGAGTCCTACAAAATATCTGATCATGTTATTGTCCTAACTTGGTGGTTCTCAAATTTTAGCATGCAGTAGAATCACGTGGAGAACACAGTGGGCTGAGCCTCAGCCCTAGAGCCCTAGAGATTCATTCAGTAGGTGAGGGCGGAAATATCTGGGACTGTCCTTTGAGAACCACTGCCCTACATGTACATCTCTGCAGCCCTCCTGTTTTATTGGGCCTTTTTTCTTGAAGGAGGTGTCTGAGGTTCACCAACATTGGCATCATTTGGGAGCTTGTTCGAAATCTGGAACCTCAGTCTCCACCCTAGACTACTGAGTCAGAATCTGCATTTTAACAAGATTGCTAGGTGATTTTGATGCCTGTCAAATTTCGAGGAGCACTAGTCTAAGTCCAAACCCTAAACAGAGCTCTTCATCATCTGGGCCCAAACTACCTCTCCGCGGTGTGTTCTGCCATTTTCCTTGGGTGCCCAGTACTCTAGCCCACTGTTCCTTGATCCTTCTGTGCTGTTATGGCTCCAAAATTCTCTAAATGCTCTTCCTCTTGCCTGGGCTGACTTCCTCTTTCTTTGATTGACAAACTCAATGCATCCTTCAAGACATGGCTCGGACTTCCTCTTCGGTGAAGCTTATCTAACTTCTTTATGCAGACTCTTTCTTCCACCTTTATTATATCACTTAGATCGATGCATTGTAATGATCTGTTTAACTGCATATTCCTCCCCTTAGACTATGAGCTCCCCAACAGCAGTCATATGCCTTGACCCCCTCTATATCCATAGTACCTTCATAAAGCAGAGTAGGTGTTTGATAAATATGTCATGAATGAATGGGTCAACTAATTGTGACACTTCAGTTAAGTCACTTCACTTCTCTGACTCTCTATTGACTCATTTGTTGAAAGTCCCTCTCCCCCATCAAATTTACTTACTATCTCTACATAATGCCAAATAATGAAAAATTTTCTACACGTATTGTTTGAGCAAGTATCATGGGTGGGGCTCTGGGCTAAGTGCTGGGCATGTGGCTGTAGACAGGGTGGTCATGGACTCTGCCCTGTGGCCCTCACGATCTGGTGGGAGAGACAGACCATAAACAGCTCTTCAAACAAAGACAACTTATCTTCAGTTCTGTGAAGCGCTGTTAAGTATATGAAAAGTGCTATGGCTTAAATGAGAAGGAACACTAAGCTCTCTTTGCACTATTAATGCTTTATAAACACAAAACAAAGAAGAAAGTTTATTAATTTTCTGTCTATGGTTCTTAGAATATATCTTGGTCCAGAAAAATTACACTGTAAAAAAATCAGCTTAATGTATAGCTTTCAGAGACAGGCTGTACTAGAATCTTCTCTGTGATTCTCAACCCTAACATGCATTTTCAAGTGAAAGAGCCTTTAATGCCAACAACAATCTAGAACCTATATTGAATAGATATGGTCATGAGAGAGCTATTGTACATGATTCTAGGGAATAGGGATGTGGCTTGTCTCTGAGACATTGTGTGCCTCAATGGATGGGTCACTATTTCAGCCACAGGAGACCAGGGTTCTAGTTTTGAGTCTACTGTGAAAAACCAGGAGGCCTGGGCCTCAGCTTTCTCCATTATGGATTAATGAGACAGAATTGATGCCTTCTAAACTCAAATATCTTCTCAGGGACTTAGAAGGCTGCCAGCCCCAGTGATGATTTCCATAGAACACATAGGATGTTTCCTTGACAGTACAACGATCTATTCCTGAATCACTTGAGTAAATTAAATTGTCTTTTCCCGTTGACCCAGAATTATCCCTTCTGGCGAATGGGATTGGAAGGGTCTGAATATATACGTGAGGGGATGAGCTACAGTGAGACAGACTGTGGCAATCCAAAGCAAGAAGAAGCCCTCCTTTCTCTTGATGCATTCTTCATTTTCAGTACAAGCTCGGCTAAGCTGCCATTCAGCAGTTGCAGGAAGAGATATATCATCTGAAGAAGCTGAGCCAAATATTTGATTTGGATGATTATGCTGCAGGTGTCTCATCAGAACTGCGGTGCCTAGATTACTAATTATTTTTCTTCAACCTAATGCCTCTTGCAGGGAACACAGAGCATGGCAGGAATCATGAGGGATGGTTCTAATAAATGCGGCCCTGGAAAGCTGATGCCAAGGGCTGGCTAGAGAGGTAGAAACTATAAAGACAATGCAAAGGGAATGGGCCCCAATCATACAGCTAGACTGGGGCAAGTGTTGATAGCAGCGATCTATGGCCACCTTGCTTGGGTCCAAGGAAAACAACCATCATTTACAAAGTCGAGTCAGAAATGCCTGTTCCTGATCACAACCTCTTTTAGACATTCTGTCATTTGCCATTCAGAATAATGGTTTTTCTATACCTTTCAGTGGGTGGTGGCATTTAAAAGTTAATGTTTTTCCCCAATCTGCCTAGACCTACTACAGTAATAATACAGGTCCACATCTCTAGTCCATTTTGCAGCATATAAAGGGCATTCATGTTCATTATTTTGTTTCAGCCTCACAAAAAAACTGGGAGATATTTAATTATCTTGATTATGACAAAGCAGAGTAAGTGATTTGCACAAGGTCACACAGCTAGAAAATGTTAGGACCTCATCTAAGTCCTTTTGAACTTAATATCAGGACTTTCCCCCTCAGCTATCTTGCGCCACTCGAGCTTTAAGAGAGTCTCCTTAGCTCATTTGGTTAACATGTGGGGTGAGAGAGGTTGAGGGGAGCAGGTTCATGCCCATGACAGCCAGTTAGAGCCCAGATTCTGGGTCCACAGATTACATTCATCCCTCTAGATCTCCAGCCTTATGAAATGGATATGTGCACGATGGAGTAATACCAATCTCCACTGCTTCTAGAAAAATGGTTAAAATACAATCTACACAATGATGATACCCAATTTTATAGCTTCATCCCAGATTTACTTTTTCTTTTTGGAGATTCTAATGCATATATCAAACTACATACTAGACCCAGCTCCTCTATAGTCAGTGAATTCAAAGCTACAAGCATCTTTTTCCCCCAAACCGCAAACCTGTCCTTCCTCCTTTCTCTCTCTCTTAATGACACTGCTATTCACCAACTTTCTCAACACAGAAAGCTGGTATCATCATCATTCCTCACTCACTCACCCCACCCTTTCTATCTTACTCTCAGACCACATCATCACCATATGACCATACGACCAGGGCAGTTTCATAGGACCCTCCGATCGGAAGGGCCTCGTGCTTGGGGTTTAGTGCTTTGTGGTTGCCTTCCTGAATTCTTAATAACTTTTCCCTTTGGATTTGTTTTGTAGTGAAATTCTCCTAGTCACTGCATAGTGAACACTATATTGTCAAACACTATGTTTTATTTGTGCATTTTCTTGAATGCTTCTTTCACTAAACTTTAATCCCTATAAGGGGAGGAAACATTTCTACTTTGCTCAGATTTTTATCCCCATCATAGTAAGTTTCTGGCTCATGGAAGGAAATTTTGGATGAATGAATGAATGAATGAATGAATGAATCAGCTAAAAGAAGTATCACTTTGTGTTGTTAGAGGGAATGGCAAATTCACACATGTGACATTAAGATGGGCCCTAGATTCCAGGATATCATAGGTCTTCCTTACTAGGTGATTTTTTTTTTTTTGAGGAGATTTTGGTGGGCTTGATGATGCTGATTTAAATTGCAGCCTGATGAAGAGAAAATAAGCATACCTTACCCTAATCTTTTTTAAGGACGGAGGGTAGGAGTGAGGAAACATTAAAGGATCAGGTTATATTTGATGGTCTGTGAAAAATATCATTAATGAGTAAGAGTCAAATCTTCAATGTTTTCTCTTTGCCTGTAGTACTCCATTATGGATCAAAGAAAATTCACAAAAGACAAATAAATGACCTTATTTTCTAGGAAGATAAAGAAGCCTATGAACATAATAGGAAAGGACAGTCTGAGGCTTTAGAGTTAGTTTCTGTTGTACGTCCTGACAAGTCTGGAACTCAATCAGCTATTCCTTTATGATAAAAGAAACACCAGTGCTGAGAGGCGACTGATCAACTGCCCATACCAACTGTCAACCTGCCCCAACGGTGCCTATTTCACAACGACCCCCAGAAGATGAAGGGTAAAATGGTCCCCCAAAGTCTCCTGGATCCAAAGAAGGGGCTGTTCCCGAGGCGTTGTTTATTTTTTGTCCCAGGACCATTTTACTAAGGATTCCTGACACATAGGAACTGGTCACTACTGAATGGGAACATGCCCACTGAAATCTGATCTTTCAGCCGAGGAGGTGGGGTCCGAGCTTCTCGGAGTTTGCTCCTGGTCTTGTCTCCCGGTTGAGCGGGAGCGTGGAGTTGTGTAGTCAGTGACTCGGGGATCTGACATTACTCCACGTTCACAGCCACTCTTTCCTCCCCCCTTCAGCCGCTCGCCTGTGACGCCCAACTCTCCCTTTGTAGTAAATAGGTTTGCTGCTTCGGCTGGTGGCGCCACAAAGGCAATCGCTCCTCTCCGAGACCCGAGTCTCCCTCCCCACCCATACTTCGCCCCACAGGCTGCCTGGCGGAGGCAGGGGGCAGGATGCACAGGGCAATAAATTCTACCCACTGCTGAGCTGAGGGATAACAGATGGATAGGTTTCCTCATGCAATTTCCACTTCACTTGGTTTGGGTATAAAACAGCAGAAGGGTGGTTTCTTCTTGTGCAATTTTCAAACAGATGAAACCAGAGAGAGGGTTTGTTAGGCTGGGAGGAAAGTGAAGGACTTGACTGTCCTTTAGAGAGAGCCAAATGAACAGGACTCCCTGAAAACACTGCGAAGGGTTCAGGCTTGTTGTTGCTGCTAGATAGAAGTCAGTTCTTTCATCCAAAGCCGCCTGCTCATCCCTACCAGGCACGGCAGAGGAAATGATCACGGGGAGGCCAGGCAGTCTGTTGTTCATGTCGTTATAGTGTTATGGTGATTGCAGTACAAATTCTCAGGGTGGGAAGAAAAGGTATAATGACAGATTGTGTGATTATACCCTTACTTATAATTAAGCTGTTACAATACAGACAAGCGCCTGCTCTCTAATGTCACCAACAGAAGCCTCTTTGCTTGGAAAGGAAAGTGACTCACTTTGGCAATTAGAAGGAGTTCCCTACAGGACTTCATTTTCAAACCTTATGAACGCTCCAGTAGGAAGATGTGTCATTCGCCGGAATTACAGGGAAAAATACAGACATCCGAGAGTGGCCACCTGATCTCCAGGTATAGGATGCCGTACTGGTTAGAGGAGGAATTATTGCCTTCACAAATAACCACTTTGCAATGCACAAAGGACTTGGCTCTTGCAAGGCACTTTGTCATGGTGCTTATATGAGACTCTGTGGGGCAAGCTGGATCTGTGGTTTCCATTTTAGGACTGAGACAGAAAAGAGAGAGAGCAAGAATGTGTGTATGAGAGAGAGAGCAAAAGAGGCAATACAATGCAGAACACAGTACACCCCGCAGACAGCAGAGCAAGTTGGTATCCAGCTGGGATTCTTGGCCACCTGCCAACATGGCCATTTCCACTGGCTGGTATTTGCCTGGTGGAAAAGTAGGCGGTTTCTGCCCAAGTAGTCCTCAGAATTCCAGAGAGGGTTATATTGGGCCTTCCCACTCATTTTGAACCTTTTTGTCACTTCAGAGGGAGCTTCTTTCTTTTTACCCACTTGTTGGAGATTGAATCATGTCCCCCACAGAAGGCATGTTTAGATCCCAAGCTCTGTTCCTGTGGGTGTAGACCAATTGTGAACAGGATCTTTTGAAGATGTTACTTCAGTTTAGGTGTGGCCTAACTAAATCAGGTTGGGCTTTAATGTGGATTACTGGAGTCCTTTATGAGCAGAATGAAATTCAGACAGAGAAGCCACAAGGAGCAGCCAGATGCTGGAAGTCAATGGAACCTGGAATCAAAAGGAGAAGATGTTGCCATGTATATCGCCACATGACAGGAAAGTCAAGGACCAAAAATGACTAACAGAAAGCTTCAGTCTTCAGGGACAAAGCATTGCCTTGCTGACAAGTCAGTTTTGGACTTCTTCTAGCCTCAAAACTGTGATCCAATAAATCCCTGTATTTAAGCCTACCCATTTTATGGTATTTGTTTTAGCAGCTGGGAAACTAAAACACCTCCTCTCTGATTACCATATCACATTCCTATTTCTCTGGCAGACATTGCTACAAAGAAGGCCACAGTTCCTACCCACGATTATGTGCTGTGGGCTCCTATTTAGGTAATCCATGATGCAGTTGATACAAACTTTCTTTAGTTATAGATGCAGGTAGCTGTAGTGGGAATTGCACTCAGAACTTCTCCTTCCCTAGTATGGTGGGAACTTGAGGTTGCCCTCTGCCAGAACTTTCATTTGAGGGTGGAATCATTATGGGGAAAATATTTTGGGTTCAACTGTGGTTTCCTCGGAAGTTCTGTAACCTCTCTGTGTACTGTTTCCTTATCTGCAACACGAGGTAATTCCTATCTACTTCCAGAGAGGCATCTTGAAGCCTAATTAGTTAATGATGTTTGTGAAGTGTCTTGAAGATGCAAGGCACAACATAAGTGGCAAGAATTAACACTATTGTATTCAAATAAAAACTTTTCTTGTGTGCCAGTTCTTGAGGAACTCACTTTGAGTTTTTTCCATAAACACACAAAGGATATGATCAATATTGAATATTTCTGAAATTAAAAACCATGACCATATGGTTGAGGACTAAGTTTGAAAGAAATTACCTACTTGTGTCTTAACTTGTGGAACATCCTATTCTTGGGTGTTTGGCCAGGAGCTTTGTACTACCGTTAATCACATGCTGTGAATGTTGACTGAAATGATGGCAGACATCATCTAGTCTCCTTCTTTATAAAATGTTGGGGGGAAAGTGGTGGAAGAATTTTACAGCGAGGGAGAGAATTGATGAGGACAATACCAAAGTAAGAGGGAACAAAACAGCAGTCTTCAGGGTGTCCTCGTGGGGAGGATAAAGTCTTTAGCTCCAGCAGGCCCTCCCTCTTATTTTGATTCTTGTATCTCACTTTTCCTTTTGATAAACCACCTCTTCCACCCTTAGGCTGGTTTGGGGAGGGGTAACCTGTGACAAGTCAGCCAGTGTTTTCTGCCTCCTTGGCCAAAGTGATTGGTTGAGGAATCGTCAAGGGACACAAGTGGCTCCAATTGGAAGAAACCCTGACACTTATTTTGAAACTTTGGGTAACAGAGAAACATGTAAGGTGAGTGGCACAGGTGACAGTTGTGCCACCAGAAAAGGGAGAGGAGTTACAGAAGAATGATGCCAACTCAGAATAAAGGGCAATAAAGAATTGAGTTCCCATAAGCTCTTTTGGGCCCTGCATTCAGTCATGCCCGACTTTCCATGACATGGACCAATTCTTTCCCTTTGGTTGTTGACAATAGAGAGTCCTAATATAATTCTCATCAATTTTTTATGTGGCATTTTCCTTCCAAATTAGAAAAGGTTGAAGCTGTTTGATCCATTGAGCTGCCTTTACCCCAATAACTCTCTTCCTTGATCTCAGGAATCATCCATTCAGGGAGAAAATATTCACTGCTCACCTACAATGTGCAAGGTGCTGAGAGAAGTACAAAGATAAAGAATAAGATGTGATTTTCAAAAAGTTATAGTGTCACCTGGGGCATATGACATATAGCCAAGGAAGAATAATGTGTGTTAAAATGGGTCTCAATAGTTTATTTGAGCACTTTCAGGGGTGAGAATGGTTACAAATGTTTGGGGTGGATTATGAAAAGCAATGGAATCTGAGCAGATTTATCCTTTGCGAGGATAGTGGAGCCCAAGATGAAGGGAAAAACATTCCAGCTAGGAGGGACAGTGTGAGCAGTGGAGGGGTAGGGGAAATCTGGACAGGAAATGGTGGAGTAGTTTTGTTTGGATGGAACATAAGTTTCCTGAAAGGGAATTGAGGAAAATATGGTTGGAAAGATTGATTAAGTCCAGATTGTAGAGGGTCTTCAGTGCCAGGCCAAGGAGTCAGATTTCATCTCTGAACAGGAGATCTGTGGAATATTCTTGGTAGGGAAGAAAGGTAATTATAGCTGTGCATGGATTGAAGGGGAGCAGAGATGACAAGGACTGAGCTCTCTTTCGAAACTATAGCAATGGTCCAGCAAGAGAAAATCAGAGCTTCAACTGATTACCAAGGATGGTTGGGAGAGAAGGAAAAAGAGGCTGTGATG
>PVKH010004496.1:0-23291 GCA_004027955.1 Chaetophractus vellerosus | reverse complement strand
GCCCGTGGGGGCTCCGCCCTGCCCATGGCGGCTTTTTGCCTTGCCCACGGCGGCTTTTTGCCCCGCCCACGGCGGCTTGCCTTTCTCAAGGCCGTCTGCTGGCTTGGAGAGGTCCCCGGGAACCGAACCTGGGCCTCCCATGTGGTACCCCAGCGTGCTCTTTATCCACTGAGCTATCTAGCCGGACCCTGGATGACATTCTTGATTTCTTCCTCTCCGTCTCCTTTCTTGCCAAGTCTGGTTCTTTCTGCCTCCTGAATGATTACATCTCTATAGGCCATCATCATTACATCTCTGGGTTGTCGGAACTATATCCTAAGTGGTCTTTCAATTTCAGCATGCCATTTAGGTTTTCATTTTCTATATCATTATGTGATGTAATCATTTGGCTCTGTTTAATATGACCCCCCCCCCCCATACACACACTTCCTCCCCCATACTGTTCCTCTTGCTTTTCATACCCTAGATATCTGTGACAAACAAAGCCCTGTGCTCATTCCCATTCTGGACCAGTGGTTGGTCCCTGTTGTTTGCATGGCCCACAAGCTAAGAATGGCTTTCATATTTTTAAATAGTTGGAAAAAAGTCAAAAGAATAGTATTCACTATCTTTTCCTTCATAGAAAGTGTGCGTAACCCTGCATTCAACTTTGTTTCATTGCCTGAAACACTTCTCTAAGTTTAGGTTAGGTTTTTCCCCTTCTACAGTATTCTCTACTTTTATCATAGCACTTAACAACCTTTGTTAAAATGAGTTGTAGGTTCAGTGAAGGCAGGGAACCTGGTCTGTGACCACTGTATTCCCAAGAAGGTATTGGCACATAATAGGCACTGACATATTTGCTGAATGGATGAATGCTACTCGCATTAGGGAACTGGAAGAGGATGGTTATGTAATGGCTTTAAATTTCTGTTATTTTCTTAATAAAAAAGTATATTTCCTATTTCTAAATAGAAGTCTGAAATATGCCTTATTCTTTTTAGTAAGAATGCTTACATTTATGGGTGCCTCCTTAATAATTTGATTCATGTTTGTGGTTGATGTGTGCAAATGGTGTGATGCATGCATCTTAAAGAGTAACACTGGTTAATGTTTTCTTGAGACCTTATTGTATATCACATGCTGTGCTGTGTACTGTAAATGGATTATTTATCCATCTGCATGAGTTAAAGATTTCTTTAGCTGATACGTACTAGATAAGTGGTTGCTAAAACTGGAAAATAAAATACATCTATTCTTGGAGTGTGGCACAAGACAATAATGAATAAATATTGTTTTTTCTTAAAACTTTTGGTTGCCACTTAACCATCTTTTAAAAAATAAAACAACATTTAGTCTTCATTAATAGATTTTGCCTATCCTTATATTTATATATCTGGTAAATCTTAGCTTCGAAGGAAGTATTAGAATACCATTTAACTTTTTAAAGTAAGTGTTTCTACTGTTTTTTTTTTTGCCCAGATGGAATCCAGATGTGGGAAAGAAGTGTTTTTTATTTTTTAAAAAAAAAAAAGCAAAGAAAACAACACTGACCTCCCTAGTTAGCAAATCTTTCTATAACTGCCTAAAATATATCAATTTAAAGGAAGAAATGAAGGGTGAAGATAAACATTTTTCTAAGTGTCCAAATTGAATGAATGAATTCAATTTGCCCTTTTCACTGCAGTTAAAATTGATCATGTAATTTTAAGGATAATTTAATTGGAAGGATATCTTTAGTAAAGTTATTTAAATATTTGAGTGAGACTCAGGTTCAGCCATACTGCCTTTGTGATGGTTTTTAGTACACACAAATCTTTTTTCCCCACCCAGAACCTTCTTACTTGTTCCTTCCTCTTCCTGGAAAATACCTACCCCCCACATCCACCCCTAGCTCTTTTCATGGCTAATTATTTTACATCCTTTAGGTCTCTACTTACATGCCATCTCTTTCCCTGCTTATTTTATATAAATCAGCCCCTTCTTTTCTGTTTCTGTCCTTGTTACCTCATCATATCACCGCTTATCTCCTTCAAGAATTGTTGTTTTGCATAATTTTGTCTTTCCTACTGGAATGAAAGTCCCATGACTTTTCCCATAGACAGAAATCATCTCTTCATGCACCATTGTATGTATCATCACCACAGAACCTGGCACTTAGTACATATTTTTGAATGAATGGTAATTATGATATTTTGAAATTTCTAAGGAAGTATTTCTTTTCAGTGATGCCGCTTCAAAAGTCATGGTGGAATTGCTAGGAAGTTATACAGAGGACAATGCTTCTCAGGCTCGAGTTGATGCTCACAGGTAATGTTACACACATTGCTCTAATGGGCTGTCAGAACCCTATTAGGGCAGTTAGAGTATTCAGTTATGTAACTCTGAAATCCTGTTTGCAATCCTTCAGTAATTCGAAACCATTTGATATTGTGTCTCCATGGTGATTCTAACAGCTATTAAAAATCCAGGTTTGGTATTGAAGAACCATAGATTGCATGTAAAATTACATGGTGTTTGCTTTTTGTCTTATGGAGTATTGTTGGAATGGGGGTGATAATCCCAAACTAAGAACTAGAATCCACTCTTGAATCAATTTTACCTTAAGGTTAAGGTATGTGGATGAGGAAAGTATGGTGGCTTGCAAAAAATTAGCCTATTGCTAGTGAGAATAAGGGCATTAGACAGTCCTAGGTCTACTTAGTGACACTTTAATCTTATGAGAAACACTGAATTCAAAATAAATCAGATTTTTAAATCTCTGAAACTGGAATTATGATAATATCCTTATAGGGTTAATGCCTCATGTGGAGCTATACACGATAGATGTTGAGGAAATTGGTAGTTATTATTAAAGTTCTTTGGCTCTGAGGTCAGGCTGCCTGCATTCAAATCCTTATTCCACTGCTTAATTAGCACATAATATTCAGCAGTATTCAGCAAGTTGTCCTCTCAGAGCCTGTTTTGTCATCAGTAAAACGGGGATTATATTACTATATGTCTTTTATGGTTGTTGTAAGGATTACATGTTATAATTCCTGTACATCACGTAGTATTTGACATGGTAAGGTGCTGCTGCTGTTTGCTATTTATTTCTTTCATTACCTTGGTCACGCTTTCTCTCCAGCAGTGTTTTCATCTACTGCTATTTTATTTCATTTTGTCAAAACAGATATACCTGATAAATTAGAATTATTGGCCTGTTTTAACCCCAGTATTTTAGCTTTATTTATGCTATGTATCTTGGACTCTAGGTATATTTTGTACTTTGCAAAAATTCAGTAAAAAGTACCAGAATTTTAAAACTTTATGCTTGCATTTTTGTTTTCTAATTAAGGTGTATTGTACGAGCTTTGAAAGATCCAAATGCATTTCTTTTTGACCATCTTCTTACTTTAAAACCAGTCAAGTTTTTGGAAGGCGAGCTTATTCATGATGTAAGTAGTTTATCTTTTTCATGTAGAAAGTGTTATGTTTTCTTAAATTTTACAAACTGAAGCAGCAGTTGCATTTTCTTTGTATTAATGAACATGACTATTAGAGAGATCTGGAAAGAGAGGAACTATATTTATCCTCTTTCTGTATCAGGAATAGACTGAAATTTAGGACCAGCTCTGTTCCTCCCTTTGTTTCATCTCCTCGCTTGCCTGGTCATTATGTACTGAGAGAATACAAATTCTTTTTAGTATTTAGTGTCAACTAGCCCTAATTAGAAGATAAATCTGTTATTTGAAAACAAGAGCACACTTTCCAAATACAAGTGTAAATACATTTTGGATTATTTTCCACTTGGACTCTGCCATTACCACCATCTTTCAGTGTCGATAATTTAGAGCTCACTGTATTTACTAATTCTTTCATTTGAGTCATGTAAAGGTAAATGGTTTGGGTGATAAAATGATGAAACATATTTCTGAACTGGAAGAAATGTAGATATTTTTATTGCTGGGAGTCAGTGTCTTAAAAATATCTTGAGCCTGAGTCCTGATTCTGTATTTATGATATCTTTTCTTTCTCTCTCGCTGTAGCTTTTAACCATTTTTGTGAGTGCTAAATTGGCATCATATGTCAAGTTTTATCAGAATAATAAAGACTTCATTGATTCACTTGGTAAGTTTTGGGGTTTATTCTTTGAGAAATGGGAAACATGTAGCTTTATTATACAACGTGAGATGGTTGTGTCCTTACTTGTAGTTTGCCCTAACAAGTGTATGATAGAAGAGCAAACATAGGTGAAGAGTTCAGAAGATTAATCACTTAGAATGAATTGGGAATCAGAAACCAAGTTGTAGGGGATAGCATTTGTAAGAGGGTGAATATAGACTAGGAGTCAGAAAACCTAGGCCTTCCTTTTTTCTCACCCTAAGAGCTTGTTGGATTTTATAGGCCCTTCCAGCTCTACGATACCTAAGTCTTTGAAGTAAAATTCTAGCAAGAAGCATGTGCTTAGAGAAGATTCAGATAGAACTAGTTCCACTTGATAGGTGTTAATTCTGGAATGGAGAAGGGATCTTAAAACAACTTAGTTAAAAGGATTAATGATCACCATTACTTTGATAATAATTGTGATATTTGTTCAGAAGAAAACCACTTATTTTGTGGTTAAAATACTTAAAAATTGGTGATAAAATATCTGAAAAGAATGGGGCTGAATTTTGTCCTGAAGATAACTCTTGATACAGAATTATAAAATTTATTTATAGATCAGATGCTAACTTCTGATTGTAGTACACTTTTCTTGGATTTTATAAGTACTCAATTTTAAGAGCTGACTAAATTTGGTGATTTAAGGGCACTTTATTTTGAAGCTGTATTTTCCAGTTCAGTGCTGTTTTAAAAAAGCCATAGTTACACAGTTGTAACAGAAATAGTTTATCTCTTTAATACATTTTTTCATGCTTGGAGTCCCCTACCCCTTTGAAAATTAACAAATTGCAGGAAGTATACAGCAGTCTAAGCAAATTTAGAGAAACTACAGATTGAACTAGAAATCAAGGTGTTGTGAGAGGTTTGTTCACAGCATAGTAAGTCTTGGTTTTATGATTATCTTTGAATTTTCTTGTCTAGCACATCAGAGCTCTGTAAATGTTAGCCAAACGTAATTGAATCTTATCCATCCTCATTGAGCAAACCCCATATATGTCCAGTATTTTAATTTCCTTTTGTAACATATTTTTAACATTCTAAAATTACAAACAGGAAACTTAGAAAATCAGCATTTGAACAGGTTTTAATTGTTCTAAAACTGCCAGGTTTTTGACAGTGAAGTAAAAAAAAAAAGCAAAGTGCTTTAATTTACTTCTAGGCCATAATCAAAATACATTAGAAATTTGTTATATTTTCCATATTAAGATTGTTTCATCTTTCTGGTTGTTTGAGATGTAGATGAAATACAATTATAATCTGCTTTGATTATACTATTAGTCCTTGATTTAGGAATCATTAATTCCTGCCATCTGCCAATTTTGTGCAGGCATTGGAATTGGAGAAGATTAAATTATTCTGAACGTAAGGCATTTGATATACACTTAAGATAAAGTAGATGCAAGTGTGTTTGTGTAGAATGCTTTGCCAGGTGCGTTAGACCCAGAAAACCACATTCTGTCCCAGATAATTTGTTTTGTGGCATGAAGCTATGTGATGGAATGTTAATGTCAGCAACCTCTTTATTTACACACCAAAGAAAAAGGAGTAGTAATTAACACTTTGACACTCCCCCATTGATGTGTAATTGACTGTTTCAAAGGAGCACTGGTTCATAAGCTATTGCATGCATTAAAATTGCGTTTTCTATATTGCAGCATTTTAAGACAGGGGTCAGTGACAATGCAGAAATTGCTCAATGATGCACATTTTTTTATTACTGCATTAAGGTTTTGACATTAGTAATGAATAAATGTTTCCATAAAATTAGATTTTTTTATAACTTTAAAATTGAAATATGACACTGAACACTGTGACTTTGTCTTTGAAGGTAGTGTTCTACTTTTATGAAACAAAGCACAGCTTCCTACACGTCTTTAACTTATACTTCACTGGCTTAATAGTTTGATTTTGAGAACAAGAGTTCTCAAGGCTTTAAGTATGGTTCATTGTTCTAAACTAGCAGCTGTTAAACTTCAGTTGGAAAGATTTTTATTAAGCAAGCTTCTGTCTTGTAAGATAGATAATGATTTTGTGTTAATTCATTCTAGAAATAACCATTTTTCTGAGTTTTTTAAATTTATGATTAGCAGTAGAATTAATTTTAAGAGTATTTTAAATTATATTGTAGAAACCCCAGAAGTTTCTACATCATTTTACCATATATGCCCATAGAACTGGGAATGTTAAGGAGTTTTCTTGTATTACAAATATTGAGAAAATCTTTAGTACTTGTTTTCTATAATAGGAAAAAAATCATAACATTTCTAATTTGTATTAGTTGGAATTCAAATTCCCTCATTGGCCTTTTTTCTTGAATATCTATGCAAATTAACAATTTTAAAAGACTTATTTATTTACATAAGGTTACTTTAGAGAAAATATCTTAACAAATGTTTATTTTTTGGTTTTCGATGTATTGTTAAGCATTTGTTATAGCTCAAGGTCTGTGGTTACAAATGTGTGGATTCCACAGGTGGCATCAGTTGTTACACTTTGTTTTATTAACTATGACAACTTGGGCCACAGTAGCATCATCTTGTGTCAACTGAATTGCCCTGACATGTTCACATGTTATCTGGTGTTATCCAGTTGCTATCTTCTTGCTTCAGAAAGTTAATCAGCATTTAATTTGCATTTGTTAATTAGGGTTAATGTGCACTAATTGATTTTTTGATGCTTATAGATTTCCATTAAACCCAGGTAACAATACTTACTTGTGTACCTCATTCATTTGAATTATGATGACCATGTTTTTGTTTGAATCTGTGCCAGATAGGAAGCCTGCATCATAATTACAGCTAATTAACAGATGATTATGCCCTGTATTAATGGGCTTCCCTAGTCTTCCATTACTATATGAATGTTATATATTTCAAACATTTGTGAAGTGCTGAGAGAGCTTTAATTGTACAAACTTGACTTTCTGAATTTTTAGCGTGTACTCTGATCGATCATTTGCTTAGTTTACATAATTTGAAAATTTAGAGGAAAGGAACAAGTAAATAATTGTAGATTAATTTTGGAAATTTGTTTTAATAATCAGTAAAATTAGTATCAAATCTAGTATATATGATACTGTTTTATAATTCTGCTTCTACTGAGGACTGTTTGGATAGGCAGGATTTATAAATATCTATTTGTATTTCTAGTTCTCTTTTATAAATAAACTTTTATTCTAGATCTAGCATTGCCACTTTGGGACTGTTTAAGTCATTTAATCTCTAGTCTTCCATTTTGTTGTTTTTTAAGTGAAGGGATCAGGAATAGGTAATTCCTTAACTTTCCTTTTAGGTCTAAGAGTTGTTGGTGATCTGAATAATAACAGCATGTTTGAGGAGAAATTATAAGACAAAATTTAAATGAAAGAAGTATCACTCTAATGTGATATTTGTTAGTACTAACCACTTTAGCCCATAAATGTGAAATGATGAGCATATTTTTGCAGTTTTGATTTATAAGTATTAAATCCAAAGTGACCTGAAGATAAACGGAATTTTTTCATAACTGAAAAATGTTTATGAAAATATTTTTAAACTTCATGTTTGTCCTGTTGACAAATAGTAGATGAGGAGCCTTGTATGTTATAATGAAGAGCTATTATTGAAAATAGGCTTAAGTAATTCAAATAATTAGAAAATGGCCTTTTTTTTTTTTTACATATCCCCCCCTTTCTGCTTGTTCTTGCTGTTTTTTTTTTTTCCCGTTCTTCCGTGTCTGCTTTGTCTCCTTCCCCCCCCTCCCCCGCTGCGGCGACACTCACCAGTGAGTGGCTGCCTAGCCCACTCGTGGGTGGTTTGCCTTACTTGTGGCGGCTTTTTGCCCTGTCCACGGCGGCTTGCCCCCTCAAGGCGGTCTGCCCTGCTCGGAGAGGCCCCCGGGAACCGAACTTGGGGCCTTCCATGTGGTGTACCGGCGCCCTAGCCACGATGCTACAGCTGGCCCCAGAAAATGGTCTTATGAAATGTACTTTGTACCTTTTATCTCCTAAAATGTATTAATAAACAAAACAAACCTGAAAAAACTAGGACCTAAGAATATTTTATAGCCCATTAACTTTGAACCTGTCATCACCTGTGGCACTATAGTCATAAGGAAATGTGGTTCTAGAAATTGTAATTTGCAATACTCTGTACATTAAGGGGTCATTTTATGGTTTGGAAGTATAAGAAGATTTGTTAAATTATTCTGTATCACAAATAGTATGCTCAAACACAACTTCCATGGTTTAACATGACAGTTGTAATTGTGCAGGTCTTTAATTAGTATGGGTATTCATCAGGCTTTACTACTGTGTTATTCAGGACTATTACATGATCAGAATATGGCAAAAATGAGACTACTTACTTTTATGGGAATGGCAGTAGAAAATAAAGAAATTTCTTTTGACACAATGCAACAAGAACTTCAGATTGGAGCCGATGATGTTGAAGCGTTTGTTATTGATGGTAAGGCAATTAGAACATTTTCATTTCTTGTAGTATTTCTCTCCCTCTATCATGGAATATAGTAAAATTTTTATCTTGAAAATGAGGCTTATGCCAACATAGCTAGTTTTTTGTGTAGAAAATGTACGTTTAGTAGATCAGTAGTCTTTAGGCAGTACACCATAGTGGTTTAAGAGCACAGATTTTAGTGTCAAACCATTACATTTCAGGCATTTTTTTCTGGGCTTTTTAGTTTGGAGGGGGGGTGGGGGATTGTGCAATTAAGGTCCATAAGATACACAGAACTGTTGACAGGGTTTCTTTCTAATGATGTAAATGTCCAACAGTTATATAAAGAAATACTTCCTTTTAGGAAATTAGTTTTATATTCTCCATGTAATTGTAGGGGACATAGAGTTCTTAATAAAAACTGTATGATATTAATATAGATTGGCCCAGCCACCATAGGACAGATGCATGACATTAATTGCATTGTATTGTTTTTGTTTATTATTAGGCTCAGATAGCTAGTTTATAAAGTAATGTTGAAAAACAGTGTAAGTTTTATGGCTTACATTGTCACCATTTCATACATTAGCTGTTTTTTCTTGGGAATTTCCCATAAACATATCATGTAAAATGTCTTTTCTCCAGCGGTAAGAACTAAAATGGTCTACTGCAAAATTGATCAGACCCAGAGAAAAGTAGTTGTCAGGTAAGAAGACATTTAATATTTTGCAGCATTTTGTACAACAATTTAGATTGTTTCGGATACTTTACTTAAATGTTTAATATTCTAACTAGAACCAAGGTGCTATTCTTATCAGTTAAATAGTTGCTGTTTATCATAATTTTATTAAAGTTCAGACTGAATGTGATTAGCTTATTTAATGAAAGAGTCCTATTTTCCAGCACATTTCATTTAATGGCTGAGCATTGTCTAGAATACTAATGACTTTTGTGTCTGCTTTATATAGTTGTTCAGGAGAATAGAAGGTTTAGGATTAAAATGGTAAAGACTTTAAAAATAAGTCTCTAATTCTTAAATTTTCTTACAATTATCAATTTCTTTCTTTCTAACCTTTTAATTAGATACACATGTGTGGTATTGTAAAGGAATACTAGAGGATAAAAGGTTGGCTAATAATTTGTTTTTAATTTTCCAATTTTTAGTCATAGTACACATCGGACATTTGGAAAACAGCAGTGGCAACAACTGTATGACACACTTAACGCCTGGAAACAAAACTTGAACAAAGTGAAAAACAGCCTTCTGAGTCTTTCTGATACCTGAACTTTTATGCATATTATTTTGTTCTTTTTGGGGGGAAAATATCTAAACCATAGTAAATCATTATAAACTGAAATTTGACTACAGTCTGGACATTCATTGTCTCAAGTTTAAAGTAAAAGAAATCACAAACTCCAGAGGATACAAAGTAATAAATTACAAAGGGTCAATATGTCTGTCTTGTATAATACTCCTGAGTTGTGGTCTATAAGGAAGGATTTTGAAAGAGCAACAAGAGCTGTGAAGAAAGGCTATGTGGAGGGAAGACAAAATGTTTAAGAACTTGTAAATTAAAGGAAATTGGATGCTAAGAGCAAACTTAGCAAATACAGAATATCTATCTACAGCGAAACATTTGCAGAGTTGGATACCTACAAGTAATAGTTTCATCACATCAAAAAAAAATAGGGAGGACAACGGAAAGCTTTAGCTGTAACAGTCATTTCATTTTAGTCAAAACTGTATCAATACACCACTGAAAGCATTTATCAGTTATTTTTATTCTGTTTTTTCCAACATTTCTTCTGCTTTTCTTTTTTTAGGTTGGTTGTCATTTTCTAAGCTTAGGAATTTTTGAATTTCATTTATTTGATTTGTTATGAGGCTCTGCCAGTCATCCTCACCATTAGAGGCAGTCAGATCAGTAATATCTTTAATTTTCACTGCTTGCACAGGGCTTTGTAACAGAGATGATTTCAGAGGTTTTATTTTCACCTAGAAAAAACAAACTTGTTTTACATTGATGTTATTACTCATATTTTCTAAACAGATATGAAGAAAAGACTTAAGGGAAAATCTGTTCAGTCTCTCCAATTATGAGTATATGATAAAGCCAACATCATCTTGGCTGATTTCCAACAACTACCTTAATCTTGGCAACCAGAAAACTTTAAAATATGAATTTGTAGGCTTATGTAGTAGCTTTTCAAAATCCCTAATATATTCTGGGATACCCTAAATGTTTTCTAAAAGATCTTGCACTTAGATTAAAAGGAAAAGAAAAGATACTTAAAATAATACAGATAAAAATCTGTTTTGTCTTCTATTTCCTTCCCTAAGATGTCTATGTTTTGTAAATTCTGTCAAAGCCAGGGAAAATTAAAAATTCTAACGGAAGTTAGCTACCATGTTAAAAACTGACTTTTACTTCATGTTTCCTCTTGTGCTTCAGAGCACCATTGTTGAAGAAACAGGAAAGAGCAATGAGGTATTTGGAAATTGGCATGTTTCCATGGTTCTTTGTTGGGTCATAATTATAAAAATGTTTAAAAAAAAATAAAAGTTTTTCATTTTGAGATCTTATTACCGATAAAATAATATACTTATGGAAATCTAGAAAAGGAAGTATAAAGAAGGAACTAAAATTAATAACCTCTACCCAGAGAGCTACTTGTCAAATTTTGGTATTTGCTGCTAGTCTACTATTTTTAGCATATTTGATCATTCCATAGAATTTTATATCTTGCTTCCCCCCCCCCCCCGTGTGAAGTTTCCTATGTCATTAAAATTCTTCATAAACAATTGTCAGTGCCTGCAAAACACACTCCCCTTTATGAATGTGATAATTAACTGACCCTATTATTAAATAGTTAAACTGTTTGCAGTTGACCTATCAAAATAAGCTTCAGAACTAATTTTTGAAAAATAATCTGTGAATGTCTTCAGGTAAATTCCAGATAAAATCCCCAAAAAATATTGTTTTAAAATAATTGGGTTTTAATTTTCTAGTTGTAAGGGAAATACATGTGTGTTTCAGAAATGCAGACAGGTTAAGAATCACATTAGAATCACCCAAGATCCCAGCCACATTTCAACATTGTAATGTAAACCTTCTGGTCTCTTGTGTATGTACACTTAAACTTTTGGATCATATTAATGTATATAATTTTATATGGTATTTTAAAACATTTTTTCCTCTTTCTTAAAATGCCATTTAAGAGTATGGCTCCATCATATTACATATTCCATAATTTACTTTTGGATATTTAAGTTATTTGGAAACATTCACTGTTAAATAAAGCTGCAATTAATATTTCTTTATATATCTTTGTGAAGATCTCCGAGGAGTGCCTTTATTAAAATCTTTCTCAATTCGACTGGTAAAAGTGGCACATCAATAACATTGTCATTTTAAATGTGAGATTATGTAGTAAAATTTATTTTTAAATGACCTTAAATGTTGAGAATTTAACCACAGTTCCCTAGGAATTGTGCTTTTGGATTACTCTATTTGGCTCCCTGAAGAATTCTACAGTCTGCCACCAGTCTTTGGGAATAATTCTTAGCTTAGATTTGTCTATTGCATATATTCTTAAGAAGTAACAGGAAAGAAAACAAAAGGGTCAGTCCAAGACCACCAAGAGACCTTAAGACCATCATTTTAACTTCTGTGATCCTCAGTTTTCTGATCAGCTCCTTTTAGCAAAATGTCATTACTGTAAGGAGTTACTGTTTTGGTAATGCACTAAAATGTGCAAAAATGTATATTTCTGATAACATCTGGCACCTAAGTATTGAACATATCATTTTAGCTCATAGGGCTAATAATGAATTCAAAGTGATCCATGCCAATACTGAGAATAGATACGGAGAAGTATATCAAATCTATATCTTGGTTGCCACTGATGTTGAAATGGACTTTATCTGGAGTAAAGTGATTAATGATCTGTATGAGTTAATGGTTCTTTTTTGACATCAGAATGCTTGATGCATTTTGGTACATTTGGCATCAAGTACAAATTAGCCAGTTTTCCAAAATCTTGATTCAGTGACCTTTTATCTTGATGATGTTAAGGAGGAAGATATTTACACACATCTGCTTTAGTATCATTCCCCTTAACTACGCACTTGGTGAGAGGGGCAAGAGCAGGGATTGGTTTTAGAAACAGGATATAATGGGAATTACCTAAGATTTGCACTTAACAAAGCTTGTCCTATTTAGCTAACTGTAGTTTCTGCAGTCAACAGTAATTTTTAATTCCAGTTATTGCCAGAGCCCTAAGAACAGTTTCAGAGTAGGCACATATCTTGTTCCTTTCCTTCCTATTTCCTTTTCAAGATTCCTATATCCTCTACCTCCTCATTCTGCCTGACACAAAAGACCTATCCCTTGACCTAAATTCTCTCCCAGCCTAGTACTAGGCCTTTTTATTTCAGTCTGGGGTTTAAAATTTAACTTAAAAATGAACTTTAATTCATTGGATGTGTGAAATAAGTGGCTTCCTTTGCTTATCTGAGCCTCTCCTATCATTCCTGGATATAATTAAGATTACAGTGGGCTGTCATCCAAACCCTCTTCAAGAGCAGAAACCATGCCCTTATCTTTTCAAGTGGCTCTGAACCCATAGGGAAAAAGTGGAATGCCACATAATGTCTGCCCTGAGTCCTTTCCTTTCTGGGTATAAGTTTTAATATCAAATTCATTTGCCTTCATTTACAAAAGGGGTTGACACACTTTTCCTAAAGAGTCAGAGAGTAAATATTTTCAGCTTAATGGCCTGTCATAACTACTTAATCCTGCCATTATAGCACAAAAGCAGCCATAGACAGTATGTAAAGGAATGGGCATAGCTGTGCGCTACTAAAACTTACTAAAAACAAGGTGATGGTCTGGATTTGGTGATAGTTTGATGATCCCTAATTTAGAAAATTAGGAAGCAATTAAAAGCTTCATAAAGATTTAGTTGGTCCAGTTGAATCCAAGGATAATAGCACTTTAAGTAGACAAGAATTTGTTCCATTACATGTTAATTGATAATCATGTCTAAACCTGGACAGTGATTCTTAATTATTAGCACCTAGCAGAGTGTCTGGCACATTTAGTAAATGTTCATTCACTCAGTAAACTGGGTTTATTTTATGTGCACTAGCATTTTGAGGGAAAAAACCCTTTTTTCTATTATGCAGTTTTCTATTATATATTATTTAGTCGACAAACGAAAATATACTACTTGACTAAGAGCCATGATATCTAGTCTAGGTCTACCACAGATTGTGTCTTTATGGCCTTGGGAAAGTTATTTCACATTTGTCATTGTTTCCTTACCTGTAAAATAACTACTTACCTTAACAAGACTTCTGGGAATAAAATATGTAAAGTCTTTGAAAAAGAGATCTCTTTGAAAATTTTTATAAACAAGATTAATTGCAGGAAGGTCATGGGGCACAAAGAACTTTCCTATTAACTTAATCATAAAAACAGGCTTTAAAGGGAGATGTGAAATTTCCATCACATACTTAAATTGTTTGAAAATAGGACACCATTTTTTTTTTTAAGATTGATTTCTCCCCCTCTCATTTTTGTGTTCGCTGTCTGCCTCTGTGTCTGTTCATCATCTTGTGTTGTCATCTTGTTGCATCAGCCTGTCGCATCAGCTCGCTGTCTTGCTCATCTTCTTTAGGAGGCATGGGGAACTGAACCCAGGGCCTCTCGTGTGGTAGGCAGTCACTCAACTGCTTGAGCCACATCCATTTCCCAGATCAACTATCTTTTAACTGTTTGTCATCCTAATTAGAAATGGTTGTCTAGCCTTGATACTCTCACACTTCCTTTTTTGTGTTGAATCTGTGGTCCAGTTGGCCAAGGTCAGAATTTAGATTCCCCAATGCCATGTTTAATTATGTTTTAGATATGCACTTGTACACACCAGTGAAACTATACTGTGGTTGCTGAGCTCAGTCAGTAAAAGGAGAAAAGAGTAGGTCCTGATTTTAGTGTCAACTCTCCATCTGGAAGGGAGAGTTAAACTTGAGGTATGTCCTATTTAAAAATGAAAATATATTATTAAAAGCTGTTACTTGTTAAGCATGTGTAAATATAAGTTTTGATTTGTATGTGTTAAAGTTGTTTCATATTCATCTCTAAAATTTAAAATGTGCGGTGACTTGAAAATCTGTCACTATGCATTTAAAAATAAATGATCTTTCCTAGCCTTTTTAGGTCACCTTTTATCAGTTGCACCTGTAACTTTTTTCTTCCCTTGGAACAGCACAACCTTTTTCTAAGTTTTGCACACTAAAATATAAAACATAAATTTAACCAAATAACCTGTCAGTTGCAGTTAGTTGCTTTTCATGTGACAAATGGACTCCTGAGAGTCATATACTCTACAAATATTTTGCTTAATACATACATCCATACTTACTATCATATTACATTATGGATATTTGGACCTTTTGTATACTGTGTTCTATGTTCTAATTGAAATAATTTAAAATAGATAATTTTTTCCATTGTTTCAGTTTCCAACAATATAAATTAACTTAAGCACTATTAAAAACAACTGAATTTGATTATTTATTAGGCATCTTTTGGAAAATAAAATTTGAAATGCTCAAAATACCACTATTCTTAAATTTAGGTGACTGAAAAATAGAAGTACATAATGTGCTACTTCACACTCTCCTTCCCAAAACAGGCTGGACTATATCTATTTGATTTATACACTATGACTTTTTCCTGCTGTTTTCTATCAACCTTAATTGTGAAAAATGGTGCCATGTTGCCCTCTTGATATTATTTTGAAGATCAGTTAGATCTTAAAGCATTCAGATGCATATGGTTCTACACATATCTGTAGAATTAGCTCACTAATGTCTGCTCGGCAATATTTTTAATTGACTTACATGTTCTGTGGGAAAAGAAGAATCATAAAAACTCTTTGCAATTGCATTCTTCTCTTCACTGGGGTCTCCCTTGGGATCTGGATGGATACTTGTGTTATTCAAAGTGTCAGCAACTCTGTTAATGCTGGTCGTATCTGATTGACAACGGAAATGGCAAAAACTGGATTTTATTCTCTAGGCACTCATGTTAGTGACTGATTTTTTTTCTCTGATCCTATGCTTTTGTATTTAAAAAATAACAATTTCTATTTTCTTTTTACTCAGAATATTTTGTAGTTTTTCTAGCTTTGCCATTTTATCAGCCATTTCATTTAAAAAAAACAAGCAAGTTTTATTATTTCTCTTTTCTAAAACCTGCTGATTACTACAATTTCATATTAAAAGGAGTGAAATTGTATAAATGTGAATATCTTCTAAAAATAACTCATGTTACCCTTATTCTCCTAGTTAACTGCATTGCCCACACATGTAAACATTTATATAGGGAACATCTCACCAACTCAGATTAATGAGAAAAGTCTAAACCAACGAAAAGTTTGGGTTTATAAAATATATTTACAGAAATTGGTCACAGCAACAAGCCCAGAAAAGGGCTATTGGGTGGAGGCATTGGGCTTTAATGAATAGGTAAAAATAATTTAAAGAAACATGTCAACTGACAAAGATTAAAAAAGATACTTGTATGTTTAAGAGTATTTTACAAGTTAACTTTCTACAGAATAAAAGACAGCTCTTTCATTTTATCTATATGATTGAGATTTAAGATGGAAGAGAGGATCTGAGAGGATCTGAGAAAATGGCAAACATTTAGACCATCATCTGAAGCAGCATGGCTAAGTCTAAATTAATGGAATCTGAAGTAATATACTTTATTAGGAAAATTGTAGTTTGGGAAGTTTTACAGTATTAAACAAGATAGGCTTAATTTTGTTTTTAATCCCCATTTTCTTTAAAATCTTTTCTCAAAATTTTAAAGTCTGCAAAGCTTTCCTTCTAATCTGTATTCCTTTAATGGGTGTAACACATTGTTAAAATGGCAAAATTCCTTAAAAAATCTAAGAATATCTTTGGCAACTTTAACTTTCACTATGAGATCGCTATGAGAAAAGTAAACAGATATGTTCCTTATGTTTATACATCTTAAACTACTGCTTATTATCTTCAGTTAACAATTACACAACACCTATTCATGATATATGGTATGTTTTTGTTGAAAATTTCACACACAAAAGTAGAATACAAATCTCAATGTACCTAACACCCAGCATCACCGATTTAATGGTCATATTTATTTCATTTACTTACATCTTTTTTAAGGTGGAGAGGAGTTGTTTTGCTTGAGTATTTTAAACTTGGACATTATGTCATTTCATGTAGTAATTTTTAAGACGAGAATGGCTCCCGTCTTCTCAAGTATTTAATATTTGAACATGTGGATAATAGGCACATAATTATAGGATTCATTTTAAAGTGTTCAAACAATGACAAATACTAACGATATGAAATGTATTAATGTTATACTTTTAATATTACTTGTAAAATGAAAGAAGAACTGAGTTGGTGGTGCTGAGGACAGATACAAATAGCAATATTATTGAAGGAGGGAAATGGGAGAAGACAGCATAGGACAAAAGCTAAAATGTGGTTCTGCAGGAAGAAAGTTTTTTTTTTAAAAAGGATAGGGGAAGTCTTAAAAACTGCTTCACTGCTTCACTGCCATTTGTTTTAGAAAGTAAGAAAAAAGAATCAGATTAGGTAGTTGTTCCTAATTTAAAATTATGGACCTGGACCTGTTGTTTTCTTATTTTCAGTTCCTTGATGATAAAAAATAATTTAAAAAAAAATTTCCCACGTGCAATTGTATTTGAGTGCAAGTTGATAATACTGGCCCAAATTTAGATGAAAAGAAATTAATATCTGTTTAAAAAATTATTTCCTACTTTTACATATACATATGTCTATGCAGTATTTAATAAAAGTTTTTATTTTAAACACAACCTAGAGATTTTTTTAAATCACTAATAAAATAATAATTAGAAAAACAAATTTTAGGAATTAAAACATAACCTGTTTCAAATTTTGTTTTCTTACCTGGTCTAATTTCCTTCTTGACATCACCCACACCAACATTTTTACAAAGTGTCATAGAAACAATCTTTCTGTTTTCTGATGGTCTCTCCTTCTGCAACAAAGGAATGCTAGAAGCTGAAGTGCTCACTGTTTGGCTTTCAATTTGATTTACTTTTGACCAAGGACCAGGGTCTAAAAAATTCAAGTATACTGGAGTTTTCTCAGTTTTTTTATCTGAAGTTGAAAGATCAAAGGCTGACCTTCCACTTCTGTTTACTAAATCTTCAGATGGCTTTATGTGAAATGAACATGATTCTTCCAGCTGGCCTTCAATGTAAATTTTTCCTGAAACTTTGTCACTTAATGACTCTGTTTTCTCTGTATTATTTAACAATGTATGCTGTTGCTGTCTTGAGTTAGCATTCACTAAAAGGAAGAGGGAATTTTTTGCGTCTTCAGTTATCTGATTCTCATCAATCTGAGTCTCTTTATGGGAAAATTGTATTTCTATGGAAGTTTTCTTTGGAAGAGCAGTTTTCATATCTTTGGCTTGTGGAGCATGTATATTGTCATTGTTAAACTGAAGATTGGAAATAGTCACATTATTGTTTTCTGGATATCCCAAGCAGCCCTTAAATTGACTATTTTGTCCATCATTCAAATTTTTCCATATAATTCTTTCCCCAAGGCTTGAATTGGGTTTTACCAACATAGGCATATTATTACCATGCTTATCTGAATTATCAGTGAATACTTCCAAATTATCGGTGGAAACAGCAGATGAATTAGGGTAATTGCTTTCTGTCTCATAGGGAACATTTAGTTCAGCTTTCTCTGAAGAATCATTACAGACTTGCTGAAGATCTGAAGTTTCTTTAAGTGGCAGTGTATTACACTCACTTTTTTTATTTAACAGTTGCATTTGTTTTGCTTTACTTTGTTTATCATCTACAATGTTAACTGAATCCTGTAAAGCACATTTCTGATACTGAATGGGATTCTTTTTTATGTCTAGAGAGGAGTCCAAATCTGGTTTGGTTTGGGCAGTATTTGTATTTTCCTTTTCTGTAGAGTTTTCTTGATTCCCCAAAAGCAATCTGAATTGTTTCAATGGTTCATTTTCAGAAACATTTTCATTATGATTTATGTTGTGGGCCATCTCATTTAAAATTCTGTCTAATGATGTTGTATTAACATCTTCCAAATGTTTTAGAGGGTGAATATCTAATCCTGCAGTTCTTTCTAGGTCTATCTTTTCTGTTTCTGTTGATACATCTGCCACTAAAAAAGGACTATTCAGTGATTTAAATTCTGTACCTCCATTGTCTTTTGCTAAGCAGTTGTCGTTTTTTTCTGTGGTAACTGATTTTCTAAAGTCACTTACATTCAAGGTGTGTCCTTGACTAATTAATTTTTCAGCTGTGCAGAAAGTTTTGCTTAGGAGGATTTCACTTTGATTTTCATTCTGCAGTACAGTAGTATTGATTTCATTCTTGGAACTTTTTTCAAAAAGCTGTAAACCTGTCATAAAGAAATTTATATTATACACTAATTTATATTATATAAATAATACATATTTATAAAATGTAAAGTAAATATAAATTAAACGTATATTATACACTAAAGACTTTTAATATATCCTATATTACCTATTTTTATAAAAACATCTTTAGCCTTAGATATTTCCTTAGCCAATAATTATACAAATGTAATAACACCGATTTTTACCTAAATACTGAGTTCCCTTTATCATAATAAGAATATATTTAGCATGTTAAATATTTGGCTCTACCCATATTAACATTTTAGTTCATAACAGCAAAAGTATTTTTGGTTTTAAAAAAAGGAAGTCGGTTGGAGGATCACAAAATGCTCTTTACAGTACAATTCCATGTAAACACATTGCTGATTATATAAAATCCTAATAGGTTATACTCTAATTTGTATTGTTAGCCAGGGCTTTTTACATAGTATTACATATATTTAGAAATAGATGACTTCTTGAAGGCTGACAATGATCACTTTTTCACAACCCTGTGGATATAAAAAATTCTGGAATAGTTTTGGGCAAGAGGATAGAAATGTCTATTTTAATTAAGACATTAATTTTATTCATCTGTTCTAATTATAGATGTCAGATTTTCAACATAGATAATTTAGAATTCAAACTGAAGGCTTGATGGGGTTTTTTAGCCAATCATTCTCTCTACAATATCTCCACCAAGTGGTTGTTCAGATTAGGTTTGAACTCCTTCAAATAATCAATACCATCTTTAAACAACTTTTTCAAGAAGGAAGAATTAGGAAATTATTTCAATGGTTACAGAAGGGTCATTTGAACTAAGAAAAGTGCTCTTGTTCTGGTAATCAGAAGGTTACTGGTGAACCAGAGAATATTCTCAGCAAAGTGGTAAAGCAGAAGCCAGAATCCAAAAAGCCAAGGAGTAAGTGATGAGAAGGGGAGGCAGATATGTATTTTTCTCCTCAAAAATACTGACCGTAAAGAATAGCTGCAAGGAAGTGTGTTTTGTTAAGACATATGAAGGAAAAGATAAATGTTTCTACTACTACACTACAAGGTCCTCAAAGCAAAACCTATAATTTATATTCCTCTGAATTCCTTTGAGGGGCTGGCACAGGGAAAATATTGTGTTAACAGATGATTGACCCTTTATTTATGAAACTATCTTAAAATACAACTTAGAAAATAACAAAATATTCTTAGGTTACCATCAATGATGATTTCTTCTATAGGTTGGCCGCCTTTCTTTTCCTCCTTTTCTCTGTATTCTTTATCTGAACAAAAACTCATAGTATTTTCTTCCCTTATTTCTTGTCCAGAATTATATTTCTGTATGATGGTGTTTTCTGATTTGTCAGTCAATATTTCACTGTTTTCATTTACTTCTGGAACATTCTAATGTAAAATGGAAAAGTTTCCTTTTATGCAAAAACAGATTGTTAAAAAGTATAAAACATTTGAGCATACTTTGCTGATACAAGGGGAATGTTTCAATTTAACCCATCAGCAATTTCTATTGGAAAGCCAGGTATAGCTTTTTTAAAACTTAGTTTAATCTACTATTCTTCATAACAAGATTACTTAAATTTATTTTGTATAGTCTATCATATTTAATCAAAATAGAGGTTGTTAGATGTCTTCAAACATGCATACCACATATTATATTATAATAAAAGAACCACCCGTATTTTATAAGCAAGGTAGTCATGGCAGGCAAATTACTTTGAGTGTTTGGTATTTTTATGTATCTTTAAAACAGCTCATCAATTCAATTTTTTCTCCCCATATATACTGAGCACATATTACATATGAATCACCGACTACACTAGACTTTGTAATACAATTATGAGCAAAATAAAATCCCTGCCCTCAACCAACTTACAGTCCAGTGGGGAAGAGAAGAGACTACAAAACAAAAACAGGTAACTTTAATAAAATATGGTAAGTGTTCTGAGAGGGATAAATAGAGGACTCTGGACCCTATGACAACATACAGAGTAGTATTTTCCCTGCTTTGGGGAGTTAAAAAAGACTTCTCAGAGAAGGTGACAGCTAAACATACCTGAAATATGATATGAAGTTATAGACAGGTGGGGGTAAGGAGTTACTCAAGGGAGAACAAATGGCATATACAGATGCCTGAAAGCAAGCAAGATTATAGCCTATTCATAGAACATCCATTCATACAAGTGGTTTTGTTGGACTGGAACTTAGATGTTGGAAGAAAAATAAAGAGAAATGAGGCTTGAGATAAACTGAACTAGGTCATTAGGGCCTAACATAGCATGCCACAGAGTTTCAAATCTAATGAAAAGTCACTGAAGGGTTTTAAACAAGGAACAAATAATATGATCCTATAAGAAATTTCAACCATTTCTGTCTGCAGTAAAACAAATGGATAAGAGTAATATTTTTCAAACTTCTTTGACTGAAATCCCCAAAGAAAGATGTTTTACAATTCAATGAGTGCACCAAACAATACTTACTTTAATACACACTGTTTTCTAAGCTTTTTTTTTTTTTTCATTTAAAAAAAAAATTCTGGTCATAACCCACTCAGCTGATTTCCATGAACCACTAATAAGTTACACATAATAGTCTAAAAAAAAAAGCTGTATTAAAGAGAGAGAACACATGGGACAGAAATCCTTCACGAGAGTGCCATAGGAGTCAGGTGAAATCAATAAATAGATTCATGAGTTATTTATGTGCTAATGTCAACAAGACTTGGTAAATGATTGAATGTGAGAGGGCTGAGAGAGAAGGAGAATCAAGATTACTCCTAGAGTTCAGGCTGGGTAAGTAGGTGACTGGTAAATGTCTTTCACCAAGTTAGATAATAGAGAAGGACTCATAGAAGAAAATATCATGAGTTCAGATTTAAACCTGTTAAGTTTGAAGAGTTACTAAGACCTTAAAGTGGAAATGTCTAATGAACACTTAGATGTATGGGTCTGAGCTTAAGAGAGAAAACTGGTCTGTAAATAAAGATTTGGTAATAAATGGCAAATGTATGGCAACTGAAGATATACAAGTTGATGAGGTTACTTACAGAGAATGTATTTTGGGAACAAAAGAGGATAAAGGATAAAATACTAATGAAAATACCAAATAAGGGGCAGAGGAAGAGAAGCTTGCAAAGGCAATTCAGAAAAAATAGTGTAATAGTTATAAGGAACTCTAGAGTTAGATAAATACGGGTTCAAATCCTGGTTCCAGCACATAAGAGCTGTGAAGTCCTGGAGGATATTTGTATTAGTTATCTATTGCTCTGTAACAAATTACCCCAAAATTTTAGCTTCAAAGAAAAAACATCTATTATTCCACAGTTTCAATGGGTCAGGAATCCAGAAGTGGCTAGGTTTGATGGTTCTGACTCAGGGTCTCTCATGAAGTTCTAGTCAAGCTGTCATCTCAGGCTCCATTGTCTGAATCCTTAACTGCAACTGGAAGGTCTGCTTCCAAGTAGACTTGCTCAAATTGTTAGCAGTTGGTGCTGGCTATCCCCTGGGGTACCTCTGTTTACTTCTACATGGTCTTTCATCTTCCAGGGCATCTCTTCTCTAGGTGGCCTCTCCCAGACTTCATTATCTGGTGAATGGGCTCTAAAAAAGGGGGTAGAGGGAGGAGAGGAGGTAGGAAGAGAAAAGGAAGGGAACACAAGAGTGTACCAGCAAGCAAGACAGGGCTTACGGAAGAGAGAAGTCAGTTTTCTTATAACTTAAATCTCAGAAGTGACATCATATCACTTTGCTATATTCTGTTCATTAGAAGCAAGTCACTAAATTCTGTCCTCACTCAAGGGGAGGGGATCACAAAAAGGAGAGAATACCAGCAGGCAGGAATTACTGGGGGTCATTTCAGAAGCTGTCTAAGACAATACTACTTAAACTCTGGGAGCCTGTTTTCTAAAAAGTGGAAATGCTGTGAAGATTAAATTAAATTATATATATAAAATACAGCTTATAGTGCATGGTAACTGCTCAGTTATTACCAATTTGAGGAGCAACCTGAGAGGCTGGGAGAAAAAAAAACATGAGTGAAATATAACACAAGGAAAAAAAAAGAGCATACAAGAAACAGAGAGCATCAAATGCTTCAAAAGGGACTGAAAAGTATCCATGGAATGTAGAAGATGTGAGTCACCTTGACAAAAAAAAATTTAGGGGCCGGCTCGATAGCCCAGTGGATGGGGCGCCGGCATGCCACATGGGGGGCCCCGGGTTCGATTCCC
>PVKH010004495.1:0-23295 GCA_004027955.1 Chaetophractus vellerosus | reverse complement strand
TCTCCTCTCTGCTTCTCTCTAATCTCTGCTTCTACTTGAGACCACCCCCACCGAGGGGTGGGGCTCAACATCTCACTGACGTGGCAATTAACGCCCTACTCATAACTTAATCATGCCCAGATGAACAGATGAGCTTACAAACATAATCTAATTTATATTTTTGGAATTCATAATTAAATCAAACTCAAACCATCACAGTTAATTTTTGTTAAGACATAGTAATTTACATTGTGCCTACACATTGGGAAAACAAACATTCATTTGTTTACTTCCATTGAACAACTAGTACAGCTGAAAAATTAAGGTTTTAAAAAATATGCTTCTGGGCCGGCTCGATAGCCCAGTGGATAGGGCGCCAGCATACCACATGGGAGGCCCTGGGTTCGATTCCCGGGGACCTCTCCTAGTGGGCAGACTGCCTTGAGAATGGCAAGCTGCCATGGGCGGGCTGGAGCCGCCGTGGGCAGGGCAAGAAGCTGCCACGGACAGGGCAAGAGCCGCCACGGGCAGGGCAGGTCGCCCGTGGATGGAGCGCAGCCAGCCACCCGCGAACTGAAAAGCCGGCCGTGAACGGACGCAGAGACCGCCCACAAGCGGGGAAAGCCGTGCCTGCGCAGTGACCACTCTTGGCGCATCGCCGCAGCGGGGGGAAGGGGAGATATGTAATAAAATAAATAAATCTTTAAAAAAATATATGCTTCTACTTAAACTTTATTATTTAATTGAATTTATTTATTACTTAAGTGAACTTATTGTGCCAAAAAATATGATAAGGAAAGATGACATTGAAGCAATTTGGACATTGTCAAAAATGGTCTTGTATATTATGCCATGACTTCAGAATTCATAAGGCAACTTAACAAAAAGCAGTTGAAGGATTTTAAGCAGGGCAAGGATAAGATCATATTTGCATTCAAGTAAAATTCACTGTGTACATTGGATTATCAGGGATTGAGACTGTAAACTGGGAGACCAATTAGGAGACTATGGTAATAGACCAGGAAAGAGATGATGAGGGTCTAAACTGAGATTACAGAACAGAGAGGAGGGTATGGCTACAAGAAAAAATGAGTATAATCATACCATTTTACTAATGGAAAGAAGGAGAAATTAAGGTTGAATTCCAGGTTTCTGCCTTCTGTGAGAGGTGGTACCATGATTTGAGAGCAAGTATCTAAGAAGCAGTTTTGTTTAAGGCGGAACTATAATGGGCTTACATTTAGACATGCTGAGTGAAAAGCTTGTTTGGCACTTCCACGTGCAATGAGCAGTTGTATATATTGGTGAAGAGCTCAGAAGCAAAGTCTGGAAAGGTAAAAGTTATAAATCAATATGCAAATAACTGAATCCATAGTCATGGATGATACTACTAAGAGAAGTTGTAAAATAAAAGGGATGAAATATTTTTAAACATTTTTGGTACATTGTAAATAGTTACATTGTGGGGAACACTGGCCTTTTTACAGCTCTAACCTCAGCTGGGCCAAAGTAAACTACTGTGACCTCACAGAAACTCAACCCTGCTGTTTTTCTCACCTCTCTTTACTCTCAGGTATAAACTTGTAAAAGCCTTTGGGAGAATGGTCTGTTTCTTGATAAACTAAATAGCATTTTGTTGCATTTCTGGAATACTTTTTTTATAGACAAATGCTTCAGGTAATTTCAGTTATAAGAAGTTTGTTTCTGTGTTCTAAAATTGTTGTATTGTTATTTCTGTAGTCTTTTGATTGATCTTATTGAAGTTGAAAAGGAGCGCCTTTTAGATGAAGTAAGTTTTCTTTGAGTATCGGTCTATTTAATAAGCATTGATTTAGTATCTACTATGTGCCAGAGGAATGTGGAACCACCATTGTTGCTCCACCTATACAATGCAGGAATCCTAACTAATATTATTATATAAAATTAACATTTGCTTAGCGACTGTTAAGAACTTAGGACTTTTAGTAATAGCAAAGTAGAAAGAAATTTGAGTCAAATCAGCTAGTATTTGAGTATCTCCCATATGCTAGAAATTCTCTGATTTTATTTTAAACAAATGTGTTCTTCAGGAGTTAAGACAGATGTGTGAAAAGCTCATTAATAATAGAAAATTTAAATACAGTTGGAGTTAATAAAGGAGACAGCACAATGCAATCTATGAGAAAGTGTTACATGAAACATAAGTATAAATGCAGTAGGAATTTACAGGAAGAAGACACTACTTCAAGCAGGGGTAGTGCTATCAGAATAAAAGGTATGAAAAAGGAAAACTTGAAAGATTTGGATCTTTGGATTTAAATAAGTGAAGCATTAGTAACCAAATCAATATTGAGTATCTAATGCTTTCCAAGTACATGTTTTCCTCCCATGCATGTTCAGCATTTACTCAACAAATATTTCTTGTGTACCTATTATGTTCCATATACTGCCATACATGGTTGAACAAAATAGAAAAAAATCTTTGCCCTTATAGCAGACTCTTATCACCGAATGTTTGGGGCCCATCTCTGATTAATTGCTTTCTGGCTTTTAAGCTGAAATAGCTGTATACTACTTTCAAATGGTATATAGTGATGTATAAAAATGATTATGTTAAATTATTTGATATTGAAATTCAGTATTTGGGGCCAATGTTATATTATCTCTCAGCCTATAAAACCCATTAAAGTCGATATATAGAAGACCGATTGTACTAGAAAGCATTCCGATCTTTCAATTAATCTCAATTCCTTTATGTGTAAAATAGGGATAATAATAGTACTTACCTTGTATGGTTGTTGTTAGGATTAGGTGAATTCATATATGTAAAGCATTTAGAATAGTTTCTGACAAGCAGGAAATGCTGTATAAATGCTGGCTGCTGCTATCATCATTATTTTCAAACATAAAGTCACCAACTATTTGAAGAGTATGGATCAAAATATGGCAAGATCCAGTCTTTCAGCATTAATTGAGAACTACTGATGCCACACAGTTAGTGAGCAACTTCTGACATTTGGATATAGAGTTTAATTTGAATTTCTGATTCAGGAGAACTTTTTCTAAACATTATTTTCTTTTCAGTGGTTCACTCTGGATGAAGTTCCTAAAGGAAAACTGCACTTGAAACTAGAATGGCTCACATTAATGCCAAATGCCTCAAATCTCGATAAGGTACTCTAAAGTGTTTTTTTCTCATGATAACCAACCATGCCTGAAAATTAAGATTAGTCTTTTTTAAATTGTGTGGCAACTCAATAAAAAAATTATAGCAATAATTTTGAATATTTTGCTGTAAGTCACTACAGTAGGTTCAGGGATAAATTAGAGATAATGGAATTTTAAAAAAATAAAATTTACAGTCATTAAGACCTACTTTATGAGAACTTCAAATTTTGTGCTTAATATAGTATAGGGATTTGGAGAGCCACAAATCACCTGAGTGTTTCATTTTCTGGATTTGTATTCAAGAATATTTCAATACATTAAAAAGATATTTATTGATTTAATTGTTCTCTCTAATTGTACAATATTAGATAATTTATCTACCTTTCCCATTTTTTGAGCATAAGAGACATTATAGAATCAGATAGAAATATTCCAGAATTTTGAAGAAACAAAGATTTTATTTTCCTTGCTTTTTAGGTGCTAACTGACATCAAAGCTGACAAAAACCAAGCCAATGATGGTCTTTCTTCTGCATTGCTTATCTTGTATTTGGATTCAGCAAGGAATCTTCCAGTAAGTAATATAGTGATAACTAATGTGGGTGATTATTTCCTTCTAGCAAATCTTGCTTGAAACCACTGCTTTGGTCAGCCACATTGTACCAATTGTTCCTGTCTTGCTTGTGTTTTCATATTCACTTTGTCTAAGAAAATAGCAATATAGAGGTTATACATTTGTATTTGTTTCATAAGTATATTTTTATGTTTATAAATTTTATTGGATTTATTCAGGATTTTTAGCATCATCTTTATTCTGACATGTTTTTGTGAAGAAATCTCCTATACGTTGGTAAAGAATATGATTAGTAGGAGCCAAAGATATTCTGTAGAAATCTCTAATTATTAAAAATTTTTTACCTAAAGGTGGAAATTATATCTCTTTGGAGTAGGAATAAAATAAAGCAGATTTTATTACAAACCCAAAATTCATTCTAGCTGCAGCATGGCAGTGGATGATATGCTGGGACTTAGCAATTTCCATTGCATGAGGTAGGTGACAGTGATATTAGGAAGTGGAAGAATGATTATACTGTATAAGTATTCTGAGCCTTTTTAAGGCGCACAGTGTATTTCTAATAGATCAAAAAGAAAAAAAAATAATGTCTCTAAATTATCTGCTATCAAGCGCATGACTTTCTACAGCTTAAAAACATGCCTTTTTTGTATCATAATTGTTTTGCTCTTAGAAAAAACTGTAATATACAGTTTTTATAATTATAACTATAATCATGAAGAAGACAAATAACATATGAAGTCAATCCTGAAGCGCATAGTATGATCCTTCCACTAAAATACTTAAAACCCTACTATTTATGTTACCATTATAAATGTTACATTTTTGATAGTTTTTTTGAGTGCCCATTTACTTGTTCAAATAGGTATCATCCTTGCTTTATTTCATTGTGCCAGTGGCCAGTTTTGTTGAAAGAAAGACTACTGCCACTAGATACAGCTTTTTCCTCCCAAGATTGTCTGTTGCCTAATTCTTCATGCTTAGTAAAACTTTCATTCATCTAATAGTATTCATGTGCCGTTCTCCTTTTATCAGTATTGGGTATTGGGTAATATTTAACTTCATGAAATGGACAAGGACACAAAGAAGCATTTAACTCAGTCCTTTATGATACTATGTCTTGGAATTTACATTATAAATGTTTCACCTAGACCTCCTATTATGTTCATCTAGTATAGTCTCAACATAGTTAAACTAAGTTTCCTAATTGCTCATGAAATATATACGCTTTGTTTCATCTAGCATTTTTCAAGTTTTAAAACTTGCTCATTACTCCGGCCTTGCTCAAAAATGAAGTAAATGTACTTTGTACATCTGTACCATTTATTTAAAGTTATTAACAAATAAAATCTTATCATTTAAGTTCTTTATACCAGGAGAAAATTATATTGAATGTAATTGTACTCTTTCTTTCAATGAAGGTTTCTTGACTGATTTTTACTTCTTAAATTTTTACATTTCTCTTAAATTATTTACCTTAAGCTTTGACCAATCTTCCAGTCTAAAGTCTGTGACTTTATCTGTTATAATTTTATTTTGGGGAAAGTTGTTTCCCTGAGATTTAACTATTCTATAGAATTTCTGGTATGATAGAACATTTTGTTTTTAACCACAATAATGTTTGTTATAAAGTGCTTTATAATGCTTGATGGAAATGAATTTGTTGTATATTTTAGCATATAGACAATAGTATTGGTGAATTGGGAGGAAAAGTTTAGGTCTCTCTTTAGAACTGTGTTTTGACGCATTAAATTGAAATTTGAATAATGTCATATAAGCAAAAAAAATTAAAGTAAATTTGTTAACTTCTTAAAAGAACACTTTGTGCATGAAATATGTTATGGCTGTCAGAGGCAAAGAATTTGCAAAAACCACTGCCCTATTGGGTGTTTATTTTAAAACAGGAACCTTTGCTGACTAATTTTCACTATGAGTTATTGTGGAATTCTTTGACTCGAGCTTTGCACTCTTATTTATTAGTGCTTTTTGTGCATTCATTTTACCACAATCCATCATTCTTTGCTTTCTCCTTCCATTTTCACTTTCCTAAGAGTATCTACGAGGGAAACTTTGGGTGTGGCTACTTAAAAGAGAGGAGAGCATCGGGACTAGTATTTTGTGAAAATACTACCTCAGTCTATAGAGCACTATTTGTGAGTTCTCTAGTGTTCTTTCTTTCTGTTTTTAATGGAGACTGCCAGAATGTGGACTAGAACTTCTAATGCAGTCTACGCAATGGTGGAATGACTTGGCATGCCTTTTTTTTTTTCTTGCATGATTTCAGTTATTGTGTTTCTTCTGTGCTTGTTTTTTAAAATTTCACACTGCTGTTACATTGGTAAGTACATCTGATGATGAGATGAACAAACCTAGTGAATCATTACGAAAAAGCCTTAGATTCCTAAACTACTACTGGCCCATTCTTTTGAGGGAAAAATGAAACTATAGTGATTAAAATTTATTTTCTTGTGGTTCATCTCAATGTGAGATGTAAAAAATTCTTTGTAAGCTTTCAAATAACTTTCTTAAATCTACTTTCTTCTCCTGACAAAAAGAGAAGTTTTGGAACTCAGGCTTCTCTGATGCCTGACACATTAAAGCCCTAGCTGTGCAATCAACTTTCAGTTACCCATTACAAAGGTCATATGAATATATAAAATTCACTCATTTTTTAACTTGAAAATTAGCCTTCTCCCTCACTATTTGACCAGAGCTCCTAAGGAAGAGTTGAAATATATTGTATTTATGATTCAGCTTCTTTTAAGGAACTCAGGTATTTCGTGGAGTGGATAATTGAGCATTTTTAAACCTTTGTTTGGGAAGCTGATTTTGATCTCATTATCTGTTTCCCTCTGGTCTTTATGCTGTGGCACCTTGAAACCTGGTACTGCTCTTAATACCTTTATTAGATAGTTCTTTTCAATACTCCGGACTCAGAGAAAGTCACCAAGAGCGTAGTCAAGAAAGCGGCCCTTCAGATTTAATTCAGTAATTAGTGAGAGTCTTAAAGTTCATTTGCTCTTTGAGTCTAGTTATGATAGTACTTTGCATTTTTTGAAGAGTTTTCAGTTCTACTTTCAAAGAATTTCCACGTTTTCTCAGATTATTCTTATTTTTAAAAAATGAGGTGGGTCAAAACTTGAAGAATAGGTATTTTGCCTGTTTTACGGATGAGAAAAATAAAGACCCAGAAGGCTTAGGTCAGCTATTCAGAGTCACACTGATCACAAGTTATAATCATGGTTTTTGACTCTTTCTACTTATACCTATGTAAGGCCTTTTCAAAAGTCAGAATGAGGTCAGAGGTACATAATGACAAATGTTTTCCATCACTTTTAAAGTAAAATAGCTTTCTACTTCAAGTATTTCTTAGTAGAAAATTTCATCATAATCTAGTAGACATGACAGTGTGTTTCTGCTGCATAAATTGTTAGTCTATTTCCAGTAGTTTTTCAGCGTTTTTTTCCTCCATCATACAACTATTTCTTTTAAAGGGAAAATATTTCTGACCTTGTGTCATGATTTTTTTATTGCTTTGTAATATTTAGTTAAGACATTGCTGAATTATCAAAATTAACTTTCCCTCTGCTTTGTCAAATGTCCTTTATTTTTAGAATATATGCATCACACAAAATGAGTATAAAATAAATTTGAACAAATTGATTGCTTTGTTTTTGACCCATTGGTTTTCAGTATGAAATCAGATCATTGTTTTCTCAGTTTTCCTCAAAAGGCTGAGATAATTTTGCAGTTGCTGTCTTACTTTCTACTTACTCTGAAACACATTTAATTTTCAACTCAATGAGTGCATTACCACCAACGATCCCTATTTGAAAACTCATAAAACAACGAATTTCTCCCACACTGGAAGTTCCCTCTTTATCATTCAGACTATTAGAACTTTGCTCTCCTTTTTCTTTTCACCAAATCCTGGGCTTGAATTTCAGACTTGAACAATACTGGTATTCTGTAAGTCATGATGACCAGCTTTAGAATCCTTATTAGCCAGCTCAAGAATCTTAGATTTATATAAATAATAATGATAACTAACATTTATTGAGCACTTTCCAATAACCAAGCAGGGTTCTGAGGGCTGTATTCATTTAATCTCCTCAGAACATCATTTTCATTTTACAGATTAGGAAACAGACACAAAGAACTTAATTAACTGAGATTAAAGATCCAAGGTCACATGGTTAATATTAATAAGTATCAGAACTGGAGTTTGAACTTAGGCAGTGGTGACCCCAGAGTCTACGTTCTTAACCTCTCCTCTATACTGCATCCTCGTTAAAAGTGAATTTGTTCCCACTTTATTAAATTTATCAGTTCATAATTCTGTATAGTTTTCTCAGATGAATGCTATAGCTATAAATTATATGGTACCTATACACTAACTACTACTTAGTACATAATAATATTAACTATATAATAGATACCACTTAATGAGACCCTTAGGCATGAGGATGCTAGATGTCTTGTGTAAGTTATTTTTGGCTCTCATTTTTAAAAAGTACAGGTGGCTATTACTACTCCATTTATGGTGAATAGGCAAAGTATGGAAGGTAAAGTAACTTTTCCCAAGGCCTCACTGTGAGACACTTGCAATGGCTGCATTTGAATGGAATCTGGTTTGTCTGACTCCCAGGCATGTGCAACTTGTCACAATCTCTTGCTGCCCCTCTTGTGTCACCCTTAATCACATACCACAGCCTCTTTCCTTGTTTTTCTTATATTGATACATGTTAGAATATATATATGTTTAATATAGGCCATATCTATCCAAAAGTTAGCTCCAGGGAAAGGTTGTTATGATATCTGAAAAATATCAGTCCTCAGACTTTAGAGCAATTGTTCCCAACTTTGCTCTGTAACAGCATTACCTGGGAAGCTGTTAAAAAATACCCATGTCTAGGCTCTACCCAGAAATTAATTCAGCTGATTCTGTGCATTTTATATATATATATAAAGCTCACCTGGCTATTTTAATACACAGCCTGGGTTAAAGACTGGACCTTAGTGTCTTATTAATTACTGCTTGGCCCAATATTTGGTATTCTCAACTGGTCCGACCTATCACAGACATTGAAGACATTTTCAAAAATTTAATTCCCATTTGAAATTAATTATAACTAAAATGATAAAATCCTTAATCTTAAATATATTAGTGCTAGAAGGAGCTCACAAAACAGCTCTTGCCCTTTTGAGGTCAAGAAAATAATGAACTGGGAAAAAAGTGAATAAAAGCAGGAAGTCAAATATATAAGAATAGAAGTTTAAAGCCAGAAGGAATTTTTGAGATGATCTAGCTCAATCTCTACATTTTATGGTTGGAAAAGAATGAGGGACATAAGTAGAAAAAATGGCTTTGCCTCTGCCATGTCTCTGCCCTAAGGAGGTAAATTTCAGAAGGAATGAAAATAGCATCTGCTCTAACAGAATATGAATTGGTTCCAGAGCAATTTGGGTAACTATTGCCCATTAATTTACATTTTAGATAAAACCGTTAGTTTCATTATAGTTTTTTTTTTTAGGGGTTTATTCGGACAAAGAATAGAATCCTTTCCTAAAGTGTCACTTTTGTATTTTTCAAATCCCAAAGGAGAAGTGTGGGGAGAGGAGAGAAGGAGGAATAAAAAAATAGTAGTTATATAAGATAAAATGTGTTTTGAAACTTATTGATTAAAGGTTTATCCTAAGATAAAATCTTGAACTTGAAGAATTTTGCAAATGGCTTTTACTTTGTCTTTGTCTTTGTGTAATTCTTGTTAGTGGTTTTTATTTAAAGAAGTTTTTTTGGGGGGGAGGTATTCTCATAAATTTTCATGTCATTAACCTTACATAAACTCCTCATTGCATGTTTTATTAACCCTTGGTATATTCATTTTCTTCTGACTTGAAAGAGTAACCCATTAGAATTTAACCCTGATGGCTTGAAGAAGGCTGCGGTTCAGAAAGCTTTAAAGGTAAACTAATACAGTTTTCCATTAAGGTCACAAAATTAATTAAAACATGTTGAAAGAGATGATACTTCAATTATCATAAATTTATTCACAAATTACCTCCCATACTAACTCAGTAATTAGTTGTCTAGTTGGAGAAATCCTGCTTTTGTTTACAAGAATATGTATTAGGAGTATTTATGTCAATTTCTAAGGTAAATAATTAAAAAATAATAATAATATAATGAACTAGATTTCTTTCCTGTTGGCCTTAGATATATGCAGCTATCTAAGGTGGTTCTAAACCATTTATATATATATATATATATATACACACACACATATATATATATATACACACATATATAGGTCTAAAACCATTCATATTTTAATTAGATTTGAATTTATGACAATGGTGAAAGAGAAATTTTTAAATCTTAATTTTTAGGTTATGACTTAAAGGTACACTTTGTGAACTATGAGCATATACATTTTTTAAAAATCACCTCTTCCAATATGTTGAGTTAGGGCCATCTCTGAGTAAGCAATTTCATGGCTTTTGGTTCTGCTGGTTTTGGGTGATATATCTTTTGAGAAGCTTTAAACTTCATTCGATGAGGTATATTGAAAACTAAGCTCCACTCCTTAAAACATGATATAAACATGTATTTCTGGCTAAATTGTTTAAAAGTTTTCTATGTCTTATGTTTTATTATTTTTTTCTCTGATTTCTTTGAATGTTTTAGGCTTAATATTTGGGGGAAATGTAAATGTAATTTTAAGAAAATTGCATAAAAAAGAAACAGCAATGGTTTTAACCAATTCAACTGTAGAAAAAGATTTCAAGAGTGATAGGAGAAGGACAAAAACTGCTTTTTTAATGTACTATATTTTGAATCCTTGCTAAGGAAATACTAAGGAAGTAAGGTATGATTTAGTAGAGAATTACCCTTTTTGAGTACTAGTTAGCATAATAGTTGAAATGACTGTTTCCACCAAAACACTGAAAGGAATTATATCAAGATTCTTTTCTTTGAAATCTGAACGTTTTCAAACAGCAAAGCATAATGGTTAAGAACAAAGGCTCTGAATTCATACTGCCTTGGTTTGAGTCTCAACATTCGTATTAAACTGGGTGGTGTACAGAAAGATATATAATTCTCTTTGTTTTATTATTTATACAATTGTAGTAATAATACATTCTTCTTTGGATTATTGAGTAAATTAAATAATATAATGCATATAAAAGTGATTAAGTGTAGCTAGGATAATAAATGTATTATAATTGTTATGTTATTACATTATCTCATTTAAGCCCAGGTTCTGGAAAGTGGTTATTATGCCACTCTATAGACATGAAAACTGAGGTTCAGATAGTTGAAATATTTAGGACTCAGTAATTAAGTGGTAAAGAACTGAGATTTAAAATCAAAATGATCTGATTTAAAAGTTCACATTTTCATTATATCATGTGCTTCTGACTTATGCTGATGAATTTTGAATACTGTGTCATGATAGAAAATTTGGACAGTGATTTCATCTTTATTTCATAGAATCTAAAACTTCATCCATTTGAAGATGTACCATTATTTTATGTACCACTGAGGAAGAAAAAAAGTGCCAGTTAAGCTTTGACAGTGTTTATTTTATAGTTATTGAAAGAATTTTACAATGTAGGATAGACATGGATTTTTATCGTACTACTCACATGCACACATAAAAGGAAAATACAACCAAAATAAATTAGTTAAGGCAATGACAAGTATATTACTCCTGCTTTCTGGCCAAAAGCAGGTGTATAATGTCATCGGTTATAAGTTTCATTTTGTTTTCAAAGATGTTAAAAAGTGAAAAAAAAGTCTTAAAATTGAGAAGATACAGTAAATCTCTAGAAGTGAATGGTCACTCTTTTAGAGATGAATTAAGTATTTATATTCATTAAGAGAAAAACTTAGCTTCTGTATCAAAGACCTAAAGTTAGTAGTGGTCTAAGCAAGACAGAAGTTTATTTTTCTCTAAGAAATAACAGAATTGAGCATGAATCTCCATGGTGTTGGGGATCCAGACTGCTTCTCTCCCGTGGCTCTTCCATACTCAACACACAACTTCCATCTCATGGTCAAAGATGGCTGACTTATTCTAGCTAAAAGAATGGGAAGAGGGGAAATGGAAGGCATACCCATTCCTTTAAGGCCAGAACTTAGTTTCACGGCCACACCTAACTGCAAGGGAGATTTGGGAATGCAGTCTTTATTTGCAAAGGACTTTTACCCAGCTAAAGTTCAGAGGTTAATATTAAAGGAGAAAATGGATTTGGGTAAACAGTTAGTAGTCTGTGCCACAGTAGAGTATATAGCCTTGGATTATTTTTTTAACAGTATTTATTTCATTTTGCAGAATTCATTCACATCAAAAAGATGAACCAGAAAATAGTTTATCGCAGTAGGTTTGGGCTAGTAATATTTTATTTCAATAATTGTATGATTTTGATGCATATTTCTGTCATTGCTGCAGTGTTAAAGATTGAACTCTAAAATGATTTAACTAAAAAACATTTTTGTGACCGCCTAGTTAATTTCCACTAACACAGATACTTAACTGCATCTTCTTGTGGGGCTAAGTTATGAATAAACCTCATGTTACTTAAATGTTGTGTTTTACTCTGTTTTCCTTTATCAGCTGTCTGTGCTGAAGTATGCTTCTTACTGTTTTTTTTTCTTATTCCTGACCTTTTTTTTTGTTACGTTTAAATCTTCTTAATTTAATGTGATTTTAAATTGATGTTTATTCTTACAGTTAAAATTACTTAGCAGCTGGTAAGCAAGATTTGATATTTGATATGTGTTTGAACAGAGAGTACTAGGTAAAATATGTAAAAACATTTATCTGACACTTTCTAATATTTTTTTATGCTAACCAGAAGAATACCTATGAATTCTACATTCTTCCTCATTTGTCTTTTCCCATGTATTTTTCTGCATTCATTCATTATACCTTATTTATTTTGTTATCTCAGTAAAATAAGTTTTGAAAACTGTAATTAACATTAAAGATTTTCATAATATTTAATTTTTCTATAGTAGCTTTAAAAATAAAAGACACTAAAAAATTTTATACAAAGTTTTCTCAATTTATTTCATGGTAGGTAAAACGGTAACTTTGGAATATGCCTAGCAAATGCTTTCTAATTAAATTGTTTCCAGATAGTCCCTGTAATTTATCAGAGGTAAATAGAAGTATCTGTTAATAATAAGCCAATAATTTCATTTATAGTAAGATCCATTTCAAGATGTGAGTTTATTTTGCCTATTTTTTGTTTTGTTTTTGATAGACAGGGAAGAAAATAAACAGCAACCCAAATCCTCTTGTCCAAATGTCAGTTGGGCATAAGGCACAAGAGAGTAAGGTAAGGTACTAATATCTTTTAACTAGTTTTCAGTGATTGTTTTCAGATATTCATGTTTTTCACTATAGCCAGTCTTAGTTGTGGAATGTCAAGTTGCAAATTAGATGGTATTCAAGTAGTTTGACAGTGTTGAGACTACTGCTTTCCATAACTTTTTGGTTGTTGTTAGCCATTTGATAGATAACTAGCTGCTTAATTTGGTGACAAATATAATTTTGTTCATTTAAAAATTAAAAATAATATATGAATATGCTTTTGCTTGATTTCATGGGTAAATGACATAGGATACATTTCTAAGTTTCTTTTGAATGCTCTGTAAATACTTATTAAAGATAACCAACAGGGAGCAGATGTAGCTCAAGTGATTAAGTGCCTGCTTCCCATGTATGAGATCCCAAGTTCGTTTCCTGGTACCTCCTAAAAACAAACAAACAAACAAATGAAAAAACCAACTCTCATTGGGGAGCAGTTGTAGCTCAGTGGTTGATCGCTTTCTTCCCATGTACAAGGTCCTGGGTTCAGTCCCTGGTACCTCCTAAAAAAGGGGATAACCAACAGTGCTTAATTGAAAGAGGGTATTGTTGCTGTAATATATTCTGCTTTCCTAATAGAAAGGCATTTCAGAAATTATAGAAACTATGTTATTATAGGCCATTATTCCTTTTTAATGTTAACAATTAATTTAAGAAACATCTCCATATACCAGGCACTCGGGAATGAATAGAACTAAAGCCAAACCAAGAAGATTAAGTCTTTAGTCTTTACCATTGGGATGGGTATACAAGTCCTGATTTTGCAATAATCAGTTTTCCTGACCCACTCTAAAAGTTTTGGACTTTGTTTCTTCGTCTTTTGAACATTGTCTGCAATTAATATATAATAGTACATGCTCAGTAACTATAGTCCTGGGTTTAATTAAGGTCATCCTAAGCTTCTAAACACATTAAATGAATAAGCACAGTGTTGACAGACCTTTTCCACAGAAAATATTGCAGAACTGATATTTGTTATTCTTTCAGATTCGGTACAAAACCAACGAACCTGTGTGGGAGGAACACTTCACTTTCTTCATTCACAATCCCAAGCGCCAGGACCTTGAAGTTGAGGTAATTTGTTTTCATTTTAGACCTTGAAATTAAGCTTTTTTTTTTTTTACATTTTTAACAGATTTATTGAAGTGTAATTGACATACAATAAACTGCACGTGTTTAAAGTGTATAATTTGATGAGTTGTGACCTGTATGATTAGTGATGAACCCAACACCACAATCAAGATAATGAACATGTCCATCATCTTCAAGTTTCTGCATCCATTTGTAATTCTTACCTCACACACATACCCTCCCCAGACAAACACAGGTCTGCATTCTGTCATGATAGATAATTGTTTGCATATTTTAGAATTTTATATAAATAGAATTATACAGTATTTACTCTTTTTTTCCTGTATTCTTTCACTCATAAAAATTATTTTGAGATTCATCCATATTGTTGCAGATATCCATAATTTCTTTTTTATTACTAAGTAGTGTTCCATGGTATAGATATATCACAATTTGCTTTTTTATTTACCAGTCAGTAACAGGCTGAGCTGTTTCCAGTGTAAGGCTTTTACATATAAATCTACTGTGAGCCTCTACATACACGTCTGTGTATTTCTACTGAGTAAATATCTAGAAGCAGAATGACTAGCTGCTATGGTAGGTGTATGTTTAACTTTTTAATAAAAGTGACAAATTATTTTCCAAATCGTACCATTTTACATTCCCATCAGTAGTGTATGAGAGTTCCAGTTTCTTCACATCTTGCTGGCACTTGTTATGCTCACATTTTGTCATTTTAGCTCAGTGGGTCTGTAGTAGTATCTCATGGTAGTATCCATATGATTACCAAGGATGTTGGGCATCTTCTCATATTTTATTTGCTACCTATGAATCTTCTATGGGGAAATATTTATTCATACCCTTTACCCATTTTTATTTGGTTATTTGTCTTCTAAATATTAAATTGTAAGTTTTAATATATTATAGATTCAAGTGCTTTTTTGGATTTATGTGTTGCAGATATTTTTCCTCTGGCTTGAGTTTTCATTTTCTTAACAATGTCTTTTGAAGAGCAGAAGTTTCTAATTTAACGAAGTCCAATTTATTGACCTTTTTCTTTTTAGTTAATGCTTTTTCTGTATCCTATTTAAGAAATACTTCCCAAACATAAGGTTATTAAGATTTTTTCCTATGTTTCTTCCATCTCTAGATTTTTTGTACTTTTAACTTTACACTTAGGTCTAAGATCCGTATTGAGTTAATTTTCATATACAGTGTAAGGTAAGGGTCACGGTTCATTTTTTAATATATAGCTATACAGTTGTTCAGCAGTTTTTGTGGAAAAAATGATTCTTTCCCCCATTGAATTACCTTGGCAAATTTGTTGAAAATCGATTGGCCATATGCATGGGTCTATTTCTGGAACTCCTGTTCCATTCCATTGTTCTGTATGTCTGTTCTTATACCAATACCACAATCTTTATTACTGGTGCTTTATAGTAAGTGCTAAAATCAAATAGTGTAGGGAAGCGGATGTGTCTCAGGTGATTGGACTGCTGTCTACCATATGGGAGGTCCTGGGTTCGATTTCTGGGGCGCCCTGGTGAAGGCAAGCTGGTCCACGCAGAAAGCTGACGCAAAAAGATGATACAACAAAAAAGAGACACAGAGGAAAAAGACAATGAGAGACACAACAAACCAGGGAGCTGAGGTGGCTTAAGCGATTGAGTGCCTCTCTCCCACGTCGGAAGTTCCCAGGATTGGTTCCCAGTGCCTCCAAAAGAGAAGACAAGAAGAGAAGACAAGCAGACACAGAAGAACGCACAGCAAATGGACACAGAGAGCAGACAGTGAGCGCAACCAGCAAGGGGGGAGGGAGGGAGGATAAATAAAATAAAAAATAAATCTTTAAAAAACAAACAGCCAAATAGTGTAAGCCTTCTTAGTTTTGTTTTGTTTTGTTTTGTTTTTTAGTTGTTTTGACTCTTCTAAGTCCTTTGTGTTTCCAAAGGAATTTTAGTATCCATTTGTCAATTTCTGCTGAAAACCTGCTGGAACTTTGATAGCAATTGCATTAAATTATAGATTAAGTTGGGAAAAAAGGAAGTATGCTAAGTGAAAGAAACTAGACAAAAAGTACTACATATTGTTTGACTCCATCTATACAAAATGTAAATACAAATAATCTATAGAGACAGAACTAGATTAGCAGTTATGTGTGTCAGGTGAAGGATAAAGAGATTGAGAGGTAATTACTAAAGTATATGGGTTTCTTTTGTTTATTTCTGTTTGTTTTTGTTTTATTGAGTAATGAAGATGCTCTAATTGAAGTGATGAATGTACAATTCTGTGATTATACCAAATGCCATCGAATGTATACTTTATGGGGATAGTATGGTTTATGAATGTGTTTCAATAAAATGGATTATAAAAAATTATAGATCAAGTTGGAAAGAATCGACTTCTTAACAATATTGAAGCTTCTAATCATAAAAATTCTATCATTCCACTCATTTAACTATTCTTTAAATTCTCTCAGCAGTGTATCATACACGTTTATACATCTTTGTCAAATTTATCCCTATTTCCTACTTTTTGATACTATTGTAAATGGTATATTTTATTTTTCAAGTTTTCACTGTTACTAGTATTTGGAAATACAACTGATTTTTGTATATTGACATTGTACCATGCAACCCTGCTAAACTCACTTATTAGTTCTCGTAGTTTTAGCGGATACCTTAGGATATCATATATAGACCATCATGCTGTTTGCTAACAATGACAGTTTTATGCCTTCATTCCAATCTATTTGCCTTTTATTTCTTTTTCTTGCCGTATTTCACAGCCTAGGACCTCTGATATACTCTTTTTTTTTTACTTTATTTTGTACATTTAATAATTGAAAATACAAATAACTAAAAACTAAAAAGTAAACACAGATGAATAAACATATACATTTCTCAATTAAATGTACTGGATACATAAAAAACTTTTTTGAATCAAACAATATGTGGGCGCCGGCTGTAGCCCAGTGGATAGGGCAAGCCGCTATGGGCGGGGCAGAGCCGCGATGGGAAGGGCAAAAAGCTGCCAACAGGCAGGGCAAAGCCGCCACGGGCAGGGCAAGTCGCCCACGAACAGAGCAGAGCCACCCGTGAACGGAGCAGAGCCGCCCATGAGCAAGGCAAGCCACCTGCGCAGTGAGCTGACTCGGCGCGTCGCCACAACTGGGGGAGACAAAGCAGACATAGAAGAACACAAAAAATGAACACACAACAAGAGCAAGCAGAAAGGGGGGATATGTGACAACAACAAAAAAAAAACAATATGTTACACAGTATATTTGGTTCATAGTAATGCATTCATACAGTATTTGTCCTTTTGTGCCTGACTTGCTTCACTCAGCATAACGTCCTGCAGGTTCATCCATGTTGTCATATGCTTTAGGACTTCATTTCTTCTTACAGCTGCATAATATTCCATCGTGGGAATAGACCACAGTTTGTTTATGCATTCATTTGTTGATGGACACCTACCTGGGTTGTTTCCAAGTTTTGGCAATGGTGAATAATGTTGCTATGAACATCGGTGTGCAGATGTCTGTTTGTGACACTGCTCTCAGTTCTTCTGGGTATGTAACCAGTAGTGGTATTGCCGGGTCACGTGGCAAGTCTATATTCAAGTTCTTTAGAAACTGCCAAACAGTCCTCCACAGTGGCTGTACCATTTTGCATTCCACCAACAGTGAATAAGTGTTCTATCGCTCCACATTCTCTCCAACACTTGTAGTTCTCTGTCTTTTTAACAGTGGCCATTCTGATAGGTGTAAATGATATCTCATTGTAGCTTTGATTTCCATTTCCCTAATCATGAGTGATGTTGAGCATTTCTTCATTTGTTTTTTTGCCATTTGTATTTCTTCTTTAGGACAAATGTCTATTCAAGTCTTTTGCACATTTTTAATTGTGCCATTTATATTTTTATTATTGAGTTGTGACATCTCTTTATATATGCTGGGGGGCCGGCTGTAGCCCAGTTGGTAGGGCTCTGGTTTACCACATGGGAGGCCCCGGGTTTGGTCCTCGGGCCTCCTCGAATGGGCAGACCACCTCGAGAAAGCAAGCCCCCGCAAGCAAGGGCGAGTCCCAGCGAGCAGGTGGGCTGCTGCGCCGGTGAGCTGACTCAGCGGGTCACCCCAGCAGGGGGAGACAAGCAGACACAGAGGAACACAGAGAAAAATGAACACAGCAAGAACAAGCAGAAGGGGGGGATGTATAATAAAAAAAATAATAATAAAAACTTTATATATGCTGGATATTAAACCCTTATCAGATATGTGATTTCCAAATATTTTTTCCCATTGAGCTGGCTGCCTTTTCACCTTTTTGACAAAGTCCTGTGAGGTGCAAAAGTATTTAATTCTGAGGAGGTCCCAATTATCTATTTTTCCTTTTGTTGCACATGCTTTGGTTGTAAGGTCCAAGAAACCACCACCTACTACACGGTCTTGAAGATGTTTCCTTACATTTTCTTCTAGTAGTTTTATGGTCCTGGCTTTTATGTTTAGATCTTTGATCCATTTTGAGTTGATTCTTGTATAGGAGGTGAGATAGGGGTCATCTTTCATTCTTTTGGTTATAGATATCTAGTTCTCCCAACATCATTTGTTGAAGAGACTGTTTTTTTCCCGTTAGCATGGACTTGGTAGGTTTGTCAAAAAACAGTCGACTGTGTAGGTGAGGGTTTATTTCTGGGTTCTCAATTCTATTCCACTGATCAATATGTCTATCTTTATGCCAGGACCATGCTGTTTTGAGCACTGTAGCTTTGTAATATGTCTCAAGGTCAGGCAGTGAAATTCCTCCCACATCGCTCTTCATTTTTAGAATTCTTTTGGCTATTTGGGTGCACTTACCCTTCCAGATGAATTTGGTAATTGCCTTCTCTAATTCTGTAAAGTAAGCTGTTGGGATTTTGATTGGTATTGCATTAAATCTATAAATTTGTTTGGGTAAAATTGACATCATCACCATATTTATTCTTCCATACTATGCATGGAATGTCTTTCCATTTGTTTAGGTCTTTTTACATTTCTTTTAGCATTGTTTTGTAGTTCTCTGCATACAGGTCCTGTACTTCTTTGCTTAAATTAACTCCTAGCTGTTTGAGTCTTTTTCTTGCTATTGAAAATGGAATTTTCCCCCTGATTTCCTCCTCAGCTTGTTCAACACTAGTGTACAAAAACATTACTGATTTTTGCGTGTTGATCTTGTATCCTCCCACTTTGCTGAACTCATTTATTTCTCAGTAGCCTTGTTGTGGATACTTCAGGATTTTCTAAGTACAGGATCATGGCATCTGCAAACAATGAGAGTTTTACTTCCTCTTTTCCTATTTGGATGCCTTTCATTTTTTTTCCTGTCTAATTGCCCTAGCTAGAACTTCTAGTACAATATTGAATAACAATGGTGACAGTGGGCATCCTTGTCTTGTTCCCGATCTTAGAGGGAAAGCTTTCAACCTTTCCCAATTGAGTATGATGTTGGCTGTGGGGTTTTCATATATGCCTTTTATCATATTGAGGAATTTTCCTTCTATTCCTTTCTTTTGAAATGTTTATCAAAAAAGGATGCTGGATTTTGTCAAATGTCTTTTCTGCATTGATTGAGATGATCATGTGGTTTTTCTCCTTCAATTTGTGAGTGTGGTATATTATATTGATTGACTTTATGTTGAACTAGCCTTGCATACCACTTGGTCATGATGTGTAAGTCTTTTGATATACTATTGGATTCAATTTGCAAGTATTTTGTTGAGAATTTTTGCATCTATGTTCATTAGAGAGATTGACCTGTAATTTTCCTTTCTTGTAGAATCTTCATCTGGCTTTGGTATTAGGGTGGTGTTGGCTTCATAAAATGTCGGGTAATTTTCCCTCCTCTTCAATTTTTTGGAGAGTTTAAACAGGATAGGTGTTAATTTTTTTCAAGGGGGCCGGCTGTATAGCCTGGTGGATAAGGGCGCCGGTACACCACATGGGAGGCCCCAGGTTCGATTCCTGGGGACCTCTCCGAGCGGGCAGATGGCCTTGAAAAAGGCAAGCCGCCGTGGACAAGGCAAAAAACTGCCACGGGCATGGCAAGTCACCCGTGAAACACGGAGCTGCCGCCCACGAATCACGGAGCCGATTAACCTGCAAACATGGAGCTCTGCTGCCCGCAAAACACGGAGCGGAGCCGCCCGTGAAACGGAATGGAGCCACCCACGAGCGGGGCGAGCCGCCTGCGTGGAGTGCCGACTTGGCGCGTCGCTGCAAAGACTAGGGGAGACAAGAAGCAGACATAGAAGAACACAGAAGAATGGACACACAGCAAGAGCATGCAGAAAGGTGGGGGGCATATGTAACAAAAAAATAAATAAAACTTAAGGATAAACACACTTTTAAAAAAAAAGTTTCTCAAAGGAGATGGAATTTAAAAAAAAAAAATTTTTTTTTTTTTCGAAATGCTTGGTAGAATTCACCTGTGAAGCCATCTGGTCCTGGACTCTTCTTTGCTTGGAGATTTTTGATGACTGATTCAATCTCCTTAAATGTGATTGGTTTGTTAAATTCTTGTATTTCTTGTAGCATCAGTGTAGGTTGGTTGTGCAACCTAGAAATTTGTCCATTTCATCTAGGTTGTCTAGTGTGTTGGCATATAGTTTCTCATAATATCCTCTTATGATTCTTTTTATTTCTGTGGGGTCATTTGTAGCTTTCCCCCTTTCATTTCTGATTGTATTTATTTGCATCTCTCTTTTATTTTCTTTGTTAGTCTAGCTAGGGGTTTGTCAATTTTATTGATCTTCTCAAAGAACCAGCTTTTGGTTTTATTGATTTTCTCTATTGTTTTTCTGTTCTCATTTTCACTTATTTCTGCTCTAATCTTTATTATTTCTTTCCTTCTGCTTGCTTTGAGATTGATTTGCTCTTCTTTTTCTAGTTTCCTTAGTTGTTCAATTAAATCTTTGAGTTTAGCTTTTTCTTGTTTTTTAATATAGGTGTTTAGGGCTATAAATTTCCCTCTTAAGACTGCCTTCACTGTATCCCATAGGTTTTGATATGTTGTGTTCTCGTTTTCATTTGTCTCAATATATTTACTGATTTCACTTGCAATTTCTTCTTTGAACCACCGATTATTTAGGAGTGTGTTGTTCAGTCTCCATACATTTGCGAATTTACTTTTTTTCTGTCTATTATTGATTTCTAGTTTCATTCCATTATGGTCTGAGAAGGTGCTTTGTATAATTTCAGTCTTTTTATATTTATTGAGAGCTGCACTGTGACCTAACATGTGGTCTATCCTGGAGAAAGATCCATGGGCACTTGAGAAGAATGTACAACCCACTGGGTTTGGATGCAGTGTTCTATATATGTCTGTTAGGTCTAACTTGTTTATCGTATTGTTCTAGTTCTCTGTTTCCTTGTTGATCTTCTGTCTAGTTGTTCTATCTAATGATTGAGTGGGGTATTGAAGTCGCCAATGATTATTGTAGAAATGCCTTCAGTTTTTCCAGAGTTTGTCTCATATATTTTGGGGCACCCTGGTTAGGTACATAGATATTTATGACTGTATTATCTTCCTGGTAGATCCTCCCTTTTATTAATATATAATGGCCTTCTGTATCTCATAACTTTTTTGCATTTAAAGTCTATTTTGTCTGATATTACTGTATCTACCCCTGCTCTTTTCTGGTTAGTATTCAAGTGGAGTATCTTTTTCCAACCTTTCGCTTTCAGCCGGTTTTTATTCCTGTGTCTAAGGTGAGTTTCTTGTAAGTGCATATGGATGGCTCATGTTTGTTTATCCATTCTATCAGCTTGTGTCTTTTGATTGGAAAGTTTAATCCATTCACATTCAATGGTATTACTATAAATGCACTATTTACTCCCTCCATTTTATTCTTTGGTTTTCATATGTCATCTTGTTTTTGTCTGTCTTTTTACTCTTTTGGTTATCCTTTCTGCTATTCTTTCTCCTATACTCTCCTCCAAGCCTCTCTCTCCTGTCTTTTTCTTTCAGGTTCTAAGGCTTCATTTAATATTTCCTGCAAACTCTCTTAGTTTCTGTTTGTTTGTGAATATTTTATACTCACCGTCATTTTTGAAGAACAGTTTTGCTGGATAAAGAATTCTCGGCTGGCAATTTTTCTCTTTCAGTTTCCTAATTGTTTCATGCCACTGTCTTCCCGCCTCCATGGTTTCTGAAGAGAAATCTGCGCTAAGTCTTACTGGACGTCCCTTGTACGTGATCATTTACTTCTTTCTTGCTGCTCTGAGAATTTTCTCTTTATCTTTGACATTTGACATTCTAAGTAGTATGTGTCTTGGCGTCGGTCTATTTGGATTTATTCTGATTGGGGTACAGTGTGTTTCTTGGACATGTAAGTTCATTTCTTTCATGAGAGTTGGGAAATTTTCGGCTATTATTTCCTCAAATACTCTTTCTGCCCCTTTTCCCTTCTCTTCTCCTTCAGGAACTCCCATGACACGTATGTTGTTGCGTTTTGTGTTGTCATTCAACTCTCTGAGCCCCAGCTCAATTTTTTCCATTCTTTTCTCTCTCTCTGTTCTCTTCTCCCTTCAGTTTTAGCTGTTCTGTCTTCGGTATCACGTATTCTTTCTTCTATCATTTTGAGTCTGCTGTTGTATGCCTCAGATGTGTTTTTGGTCTCACTTATTGTATCTTTTGTTCCCATGAACTTTGTTAATTTTCTGTTCAGAATTTCAGATTCTTCTTTTCCTTTGCTCAATGTCTTCTTGATGTCATTTATCTCTTTAACTATATTGCCTTTCAACTCATTAATTTGATTTTGGAAATTTATGCTCATCTTGCTGATAAGTGCTCTCAAATTCTGCATCTCTTCTGGGACTTTGATGTATTCCTTTTCCTGGGCCATGTCTTCTATTTTCTTAGTATGGATCATAATTTTTTTGATGGTGTTTAGGCTTCTGGTTAGGATGTAGTTTACTCAGATGTTCAATCTCTTTCTCTTTTATAGGGACTTAGTGGCAGGAGGCTGTGAGTTACCACAGCTCTTTGATTTTTGGTTCAACCTGGATTGTTAGGATTGTCCTGCTGGTTGTTCGATGCTGGGCTCTGGACCCAGTAATTGGTTGTAGAGTCACTTCCTAGGGCCTTGGGCAGGAAGGCTATAGAGG
>PVKH010004494.1:0-23327 GCA_004027955.1 Chaetophractus vellerosus | reverse complement strand
GGGACATTGGAATTGTTCTGTGTGACATTGCAATGATGGATACAGGCCATTATACATTTTCTCAAAACCTATAAAATTATGTGCTGCAAAATGTAAATTATAATATATACTACAGTTCATGGTTAGCACAATGCTTCAATATGTGTTCACCAATTGTAACAAATGTACTACAATAATGACAGATGTTAAAGTGGGAAAGTGTGGGAGGTGGTGGGATATATGCGAATCCCCTATATTTTTTGTAACATTTATATCATCTAAAGCTTCTTTAAGAATAAAAAAAAAATTAAAAAAGAATCTATTTGTACAAACCCTTCTGCTTATAGCTATGAAATTATAAACAAAAGTACAAGAAATATTTTCTATCACTGTAGAAAAAAATTGTAACCCAAAAATATAATGACAACTGCATTATGCAAAGAGAAAGTTGAATCAAGAACAAGGGGTCAGAAAAAATGACAATAATCTGCATAATTATTTATAGTAGTAAAAACCAAAAAAAAAATTAATTGCTTGGAGGATGGGTTATAATCCAGGTCATGATTCAATTTTCCAAAACAACTGTTAAATTTGATCATGTCCCCTAAGTACTAAGGTGTTCATTTATTTATTGTTTTTGTGCATATATCCAAATAAGCAATTATTTTGACAAATATGAATATAAGTCATGACAAGCCATTGCAGTCTGTGTTAGAATTAATTGACTCATAGTGTCACTGAATATATACTTCACTTATTTTAAATAGCATGTAAAAATGGAATTTGGGTTCTAATAAAATTCTTCTACTTAGTTGTTGTAGTCCAGGGTTCTTTCAGTTTCAAATGATAAAGAATCCATTTTAAAATGGCTGAAGATGAGACAATTCATTTTCTTGCATAATATGAAGTTCAAAATAGGGAAATTATAGACTATGATTCCCTTGGATCTTTCTTCAGGCTAGGTTCTCTAGTGCCTGAAAGATCGTTACAAACATCAGCAGGGGTAACATGTTCCTTCTTCACATTCAGTGGAAAAAAGAGTGTTATTTTTGTAATCATAAACTATAAATCTTTATCTTCAGGTATATTGAGCTAAAAGACCATGTTCCTATTTGTGGACTAATAAATATCATCAGGGAATGCCTTATGTTGATTGCATAATCCAAGTCTTCTGAGCTATCATTGGTGAGACAGATGTAGTGTTATAATTGGCTTACACTAATAAAAACTAATGAACAAACCCATAGCAAACTTATTTACATATACCCTTCCCTATCTTTACTATACTTACTTATTTTAAAGGCGTATTTACTATTTTTCTCTTAGTCCACTAACTTACATTAATTAATAAGTTACCACCTTATCAGATGGTTCTAACCAGACAAAATAGAACATCTACTGCACATATACAAAGTAATAAAATTCTGACCTAAAATTACCCACAGCTCAATTATAATAGTAAAAATCACACCCAGTCAAATACTAAGCTGACATTTTGAACATGTGATGTATGAATAAGTATGATTTACAAGTAGTACACATGCCCCACTTAATTGAGTATCCTGATCTGTGACATTTCACTCCGCCCTACCCTATTTCCCTAAACCAACATCATTCTTAATTATGTAAATATCCCTAACTTCTGTAGCTCTGGGAGACAGATCTGAGCACACATTCCTTCTCCTTACTTGGTAGCTAAGTAACAAAATTATTTCTTTTCTCAAAATTTTGGTGTCACAGTATTAATTAGTTTTGATGTGCATAGGGCAGTGAACCCACCCACTTGTATGGTAACACTATTCCTGAAGACAGAGTCAATGTAATCTAAGTCACAAAGACTATGTGCCTTAAAGACTTTGTTCACATGCAAAAGTGAACAAAAATGTACAGCTTTGTTAGAAAGAGGAAAAGAGGAATGGTTACAGGGAAGCCATGCAATAGTGTCTACTACATCAGCTGATGCATATTTAAAATGGTACTTAGCAACTCAAAACTAAATGTCCCCAACCCTAAATAAGTGTAATAGTATTCCCAAAGAATGGTTAGTGAAATGATGGTGTATATATCTGGCATAGGTTAGTTTCTCCATTAATGTTAGCATCATCTTTATGAAGCATTGTTCAATACTATAAATTATTTTACCAATGCCCTAATAATTGTATGATGAGTATATTGTGTACAATAGTGCTTAAATGTTTCACATTTTTTTCCTACAGGGCAACATTATTTTGTAATAGTTTAATTAAAGTAAAAAATAAAATTAAACAGTACTAGCCAATCAATCAAGGTGTCACTTAACAACTGTTTGCTCAAGTATTCTTCCTTCAAGATAGTCTAATTTCCTGGGAGGCTAATGAGGAAGATAGGTTTCCTTTCACTGCCACTAATATGTACTCCATTGTCAATACTGTCATCTCTGGGCATATAAGAGTAGCAGACATTAAGTAAAAGATAAAGAAATTTTTGTTGAATAAACTAATAATACATAGTGTGGCCAATGACTCTTTCTAGACCCCATTAATAAGCTTAGAATTTAGTCTATATGCAAAAATATTTTTAAAATGTGATTAATTTTCTAGTCACCCCAATTTTGCTAGCATTTTCCATAAAATGTTATGCTAATTAATTCCTAACAATGTACCTATGATTTCTGGAATCAAAAATTTCCTTTCTACTAATATTTCTTTCATACTATTTAAAATTATAGGAAACCAGCTGTAGCTCAATTGTTTGGGCTCTGGTTTACCACATGGGAGGCCCCGGGGCGGTTCCCAGGGACTCCTGGTGAAGGCAAGCCACCGCACAGTGAGCTGATGCAGCAGAGGGAGACAAGCAGACACAGAGAAACACAAAGCAAATGAACACAGTGAGCACAAGCAGCAAGGGGGGATATATAAATAAATAAAAAATAAATCTAAAAAAAATTATATACTACTTTATACAACTAAGTACTGGGCTAATTGAGAAAGACATTAGTGTAGGTGTTTTCTCTCACTTTGTGCAGTCACCATTAATGAATAATACAATTTAAGAACTAGAGTCATTTATTTTCCTCTTTCATCACAAAATGTCCTTCTCTTCAATAATGTGTATCACTCTTCAAAGGTATCATATTTAGGTAACTTCCAGAAAGACAATACTAAAAATATCAATGATTATAAAAATTTAATAAAATCTATTGATATTCTTGGTAGAGATATGTGTGCTCTTTTAGTATTTTAAATGAGTTTTGAATTATTCAAGACTGATAGAGAAATAGCATATCAACATATCAACGAAAAAGTCAAACATATTCACTAATTGTCTGATAAAAATTATTTTCTCATTTAATCTGGTTTTGTACTCTTTAGATATTTGCAATGAGAGTATGCATTTCATTGTTATTTATTTCAAGTCTTGTCTGATTTGTTTCCTGAGTTTAAATGTTACCAAAGGTTAAAAGTTGACAGTTGGAAGGCAGAAATCCCTAGCTAGCATGTCATATTAAATTTAATCAATCATATCCTATTTGGTAAAATGGCCTAATTTGATGCAATATGACTGTGCCGTCTTGAAGTCTGTTGGTTTCAATAGCCTGGATTACCTAATAAAATAAAAAGAAATAACATTTAAGTGGTATTTTTTCATTCTCTTTTGTAAATGAGCTCTGATTTTCAAGGAACCCACTCCTTTTAGAAATGAAAATAAAAGGAGATTTTCCAGAGGCATTTAGTTAGTTTTGTGTGACTAAAATATTTAAAACCTTCTTGCTGTATGAGTTGGCATGAGACCAGGAGACTATCAGAATTACTGGTCAGTCTGCTCAGCACATGTGGCACAGGCCATCTTATAACCTCTGGGGAGTAACTACACTACAAACAGTTAGCAAACTGAGGTGAGGCCCCAAACTAAAATGTTTTGGCAATGCTGTACAAAGAATAAGAAATGTTTCAGAACAATTCAAAAGTGATAGAAGAGGAGGATTGTGGGAAGATGGTGATGGATGAGGCAGACAAGGCTCAGCTCTTTCCCAAAAACAGCAGAGAAAGAGCCAAAAGCTGCCTGGGGGACCTGCTTTGGGGGTCAGCAAAACAGGACAATACTTCACAACTCCCAGGAGGGTGAGGGACAGAGAGAAGAACATAAAACAACAATCTGAGTTCCTAAACCAACTGGCTGCTAGGAAGGACTCCCATCCCCCATCCCCCAGAAGCTGGGGTAAAACCACTAGCTCATTACAGCTGACTGAGAGGGAAGCAGACATCTTCCTCCCTGTCAGGTGTTACAAGGCAAAAGGGAGGGGAGTCAGGGTGCTTGCTGTCAGTTAATTCAGCCAATGGAGCCCACTTTGAATCTTGGCACCAGCCAGACCAAAATAAAGGAAAACCAAGAGATACACCTCCTCGGAAAGGTGCGCTGAGCGCCATCTGCTGGCGGGTGTGGAAATTGCATGAACAAAAACTGCTCCTGGGTCTCTAACTTCTGGGAGAAAATTGGTGCCCCTGACATGATTTTGATAATTTAACTTGAACAATTTTAAAGAATTAGGATAAGTTGAACCAAATATTAAAGAAGAGATAGATCATATGGTGGGTCACAAGAAAAGTCTCAGTGAATTTAAAAAGATTGAAATTATACAAAACATTTTCTCTGATCATAACAGAATGAAGCTAGAAATCAATAATTTCAATTTAAAAAGATTGAAATTATACAAAACATTTTTTTCTGATCATAACAGAATGAAGCTAGAAATCAATAATGGGTGGAAAAGGGAAAATTCATAATGGAGATTAAACAACACATTCTTAAATAATTAATTAATCAAAGAAGAAATTTCAAGAGAAATTGCAAATATCTTGAGATGAATGAAATGAAAACACAACATATCAAAACCTATGTGACACCACAAAGGCAGTGCTCAGAGGCAAATTTATAGCCCTCAATGCTTACATTAAAAAAAGAAGAAAGAGCTAAAATAGAAAATCTAACTACACACATGTTGGAACTAGCAAAAGAACAGCAAACTAAACCAAACCAAGCTGAAGGAAGGAAATAGTAAAGATCAGAGCAGAAATAAATGAAATCAAGAGCAACAAAACAATAGAGGGAATCAACAAATCCAAAAGTTGGTATGATGAGAAGATCAACAAAACTGACAAATCCTTAGCTAGACTTCCAAAGAATAAAAGAGCAAAGACAGAAATAAATAAAATCAGAAATGAGAGGGGGTCATTATCACTGACACTGGAGAAATAAGAGAGATTATAAGAGGGTACTATGAACAACTGTATGCCAAAAAACTAGACAATGTAGATGAGATGGACATATTCCTAGATATACACAAATCAGCTACACTGAACTTTGAAGAAATAGAAGACCTCACCAAACCAATCACAAGTGAAGAGACTGAAACACTCATCAAAAACTTCTCAAAGATCGAAAGCCTGGGAACACAAGGCTTCACAGGTGAATTCTACCAATCATTCAAAGATGAGCTAATACCGATCTTGCTCAAGCTCTTTGAAATAATTGAACAGGAAAGAAATCTACCAAACTCATTCTATAAATCCAACATCACCCTAATACCAAAACCAGATAAAAATATTATGAAAAATAAAATTACAGACTGATATCTTTAATGAATATAGATACAAAAATCCTCAACAAAGTATTTGCAAACTGAATCCAAAAGCACATTAAAAGAATTATACACCACGATTAAGAGGTTTTATCCCAGGTATGCAAGGGTGGTTCAATGCAAGAAAATCAATTAGTGTAATAAACAACATCAATAAATTGAAGAAGAAAAAATCATTTGATCTTCTCTATTGATGCAGACAAAATACAGAACACTTCCTTGATTAAAAAAACACTCCAAACGATAAGAATAGAGGGAAGGTTTTTCAATATGGTAAAGTGCATATATGAAAAACCTTCAGCCATCATTGTACTCAATTTTGAAACACTGAAAGCTTTTCTGCTGTGATCAGGAATAACACAAGGATTCCCATTGTCACCATTATTATTCAATATTGTGATAGAAGTTCTAGCTAGAGCAATTAGGCTAGACAAAGAAAAAAAAAGGCATCCAAATAGGAAAGGAAGAAATATAACTTTCACTATTTGCTGATGACATGATCCTAAATCTAGAAAATCCTGAAAAGTCCACAACAAAGCTTCAAGAATTAATAGACAAGCTCAGCAAAGTGATGGGATACAAGATTAATACTCAAAACCGATAGTATTTCGATACACTACTGATGTGCACTCTGAGGAGGAAATCAGAAAAAAAACCACATTTATAATAGCAACTAAAACAATCAAATATTTAGAAATAAACTTAACTGAGGACATAACGGACCTGTATTCAGAAAACTACAAAACATTGAAAAAGAAACCAGAGGACTTAAATAAATGGAAGGGCATACCATGCTCATGGGTTGGGAAACTAAATATCATTAAAATGTCAATACTACCAAAACTGATTTACAGATTTAATGTAATGCAAATAAATATCCCAACAACCTTTTTTAAAGAAATGAAAAAGTCAATAATCAAATTTATTTGGAAGAATACGGAGCCCCAAATAGCCAAAAACGTCTTTAAAAAAGAAGAGCAAATTTGGAGGACTCTCACTTAATGAATTTAAAGCATATTATATAGCTACAGTGGTAAAAACAAAACAAAACAAAACAAAACAAAAACCCCGGCATGGTACTGGCATAAGGAGAGACAGATTGACCAATGGAACCGAATCAAGAACTCAGAAATTGGCCCTCACATATACAGTCAATTGATTTTTGACAAGGTTGTTAAGCGCATCCAGCTGGGCCAGAACAGACTATTCAACAAATGGTGCTTCGAGACCTGGATAGCCATAACCAAAAGAAAGAAAGAAGACCCCTCCCTCACGCCTTATACAAAAATTAACTCAAAATGGATGAAGGACCTTAATATAAAAACAACCACCATAACACTCTTAGAAGAAAATGTAAGAAGATATCTTCAAGATCTGGTGGTAGGTAGTAGTTTCTTAAACCTTATACCCAAAGCACAAGCAACAAAAGAAAAATTAGATAAATGGGACCTCCTCAAAATTCAACACTTTTGCACCTCAAAGGACTTTGTCAAAAGGGTGAAAAGGCAGCTGACTCAATGGGAGATAATATTTGGCAATCCTATATCTGATATGGGTTTAATATCCATTATATATAAGCAGATCATACAACTCAACTATATAAAGAAAAACTATCCAATTAAAAAATGGGCAAAAGACAACTGTCCAAAGAAGGAATACAAATGGTGAAGAAACACATGAAAAAATGTTCAACATTACTAGCGGTTAGGGAAATGCAAATCAAAATTGCAAAAGGATATCTTTTCACACCTATTAGACTGGCTGGTATTAAAAATTCAGAGGGCCGGCTGTATAGCCCAGTGGATAAGGGTGCCAGTATACCACATGGGAGGCCCCGGGTTTGGTTCCCGGGGACCTCTCCGAGCAGGCAGACGGCCTTGAGAAAGGTAAGCTGCCATGGGTGGGGCAAAGCCGCCGTGGGCAAGGCAAAAAGCCGCCACGGGCATGGCAAAGTCACCCGTGAAACATGGAGCTGCCGCCCGCGAATCACGGAGCCGAGCAGCCTGCAAAACACGGAGCTCTGCTGCCCACAAAACATGAAGTGGAGCCACCGTGAAACGGAATGGAGCCACCCACAAGCTGGGCAAACCGCCTGCGCAGTGGGCCGACTCGGCACGTCACCGCAAAAGACGGGGGGAGACAAGAAGCAGACATAGAAGAACACAGAAGAATGAACACACAGCAAGAGCAAGCAGAAAGGGGAAGGGGGATATGTAACAAAAAAAAATTTAATTAAAATAAATAAATAAATAAAAATTTAAAAAAATTAAAAAAATAAAACTAAAAAAATTCAGAAAACTATAAATATTGGAATGGATGTGGAGAGATAGGAATGCTTATGCACTGTTGGTGGGAATGTAGAATGGTACAGCCACTGTGGAGGACTGTTTGGCAGTTCCTAAGGAAGCTGAATATAGATTTGCCTTGGGACCCAGCAATGCCATTACTAGGTATATAACTGGTAGAACTGAGAGCAGGACCACAAATAGACATCTGTACACCAATGTTCATAACAGCATTATTCATGATAGCCCAAATTTAAACAACCCAGGTGTCCATCAACCGATGAATGGGTACACAAATTTTGGAGTATACATACGATGGACCATTATGCAGCGGTAAGAAAAAATGAAGACATGAAACATGTGACAACATGGATGAACGTGGAGGACTTTACATTGAGTGTAGGAAGCCAGACACAAAAGGCCAAATACTGTTGATTGCCCTATTATGACTAAATATATTATGGGAAATATGAATATATTGTGTGAAATGTCAGTATGGGTAGAATTGCATATATAAGACCATTTTCTCTTTGAGCTGAACAAATGTAAGTTAATACTACAAAATGTTAATATCAGACCAAAAAGCCCATTCTCCTAAGTGAAGAAAACCAGACACAGAGTGCTACATATTGCATGATTCCATTTATATAAAAAGTAAATAAAAATTGATTTATAAAGATGAAAGGAGATTAGTGGTTATGTACGGCTGAGGAAGGAATGACAAGGGGTGTGGAGTTTTCATTCTGGAGTAATGAAATTATTCTAAAATTTTTGAGATGATGAATGTACAACATTGTGATTATACCAAAAGCCATTGTTTATTCACTTTGGATATACCATATGGTATGTGAATATATCTCAGTAAAACTGCTTAATAAACAAATAAATAATTGTGCAAGAACTGCCAGAAATAGCAGGTATGTACAGCAGGGGAAACAGAGAGACTGAGGGGTGAAGAATTTTTTATTTGTTTCTTTGTTTTTTGTTTATTATTATTATTACTGAAATAATGAAAATGCTCTAAGAATGATTGAGTGATAAACACACAACTATGTGATTATATCAAATACCATTAATTGGACACTTTGGATGAATTGAATGTTTTATCAATATGTATCAATAAAATTGATTTGTTTAAAAAAAGTGATGGACGAGGAAAGTGAACTGAGCTTGACTTACTAATATACTAATAGGTAGGACTTCATATCAATGGCTAGTGTAGGTAAAATATTGGAGAGTCAGTTTGTACTGATTTTATTGAACTTTGTAAGTAATTTTCTTTCCAGAAAACTGGAGAAAAACTTATTATATAATCAGATTGGGATATTTCAGTAACTTTCATAAGCAATTTATTACTATTTTCACCATCCTAACTTCCTGGAAACTTAACCAGATAGCTTTAAATAAGATGTCATATTATAGCAATATCTCACCTATCTAGAGATCACATGTCCATATATTATTATGAAGAAAGTGGAAGAAAACAAAAATCCCCTGAATCACTTAAATAAATGGCACAAAATTATTTGCAAATATTTTTTATTTCCATTTCCTAATATAATTAAATATTTAATCCATATACCACACCTCTCATTTTCAAACTGCACACCAGCTCTGATTCCATCCCTCATTATATTTTTACAACTCATATTTATTTCTCAATGTGAGGGTAAATTCACCAATACATACAATGTGTTAGTTATTTTGACAATTACATTGCTATCATTAATTATTAAAATTAATGAATTCACAATGGACTTTAATTCAGACTTCTAGGAACTTGAGGCTATTCCTCAGCTATGCTGTGCTAAAAACATAAAATTCCAAAATCATCTCTCACATTACAAAAATGTTTTGGATATACAAGAATCTCACTGTTCTTTATGGTTATCAATGGTACTAGCTTAATCTCTGTTTGAAGAGCCTCAGGGCAAGTTGTAGAAAACATGTAAAATTCTCTGGAGGGTAATTATTCTTGTAATGGTGAATTAAGCAAAATTAAATGCCACTAATTAAGTGCTACTTTGAGAGGCTTCGTAAATTATCTATGTGGCCAGTCCTGGCAATATCCCTTAATTCTCCCATGACTTTCTTCTAAAGTCAGTAATGTTGCTAGTCATAAAAACGGATTTTGGGAACCAGGAAACTTTGGATTTGTTCATGAATCACAAGGGTATGAATATTTTTAAAGAATATTGTCATCTTATTTTTTTACATTTGACTATTAATTGGCTAAACTTTAATCTGGAAAATTGTCATATTAAATCACATTTTAAAAATTATGCCACAAAATTAGGATTACTTTTAATGTATTTTAGTAGTAAAACATTTAACAAATGAGCAGTGGCTTTCTAAAAATACCTTATATAAGATTAATTATATAATTTTATCCTTGAATTTGGTAGAAGTTGCAAATTAATAAAGATATGGGAAAATTTATTTGGCTAATCAACTTGCTTAAATCATAGAGCTAAACACAACTGAGCCAGAGGTAGAATCCAGTCTCCGTTTCTCAAAGGAATAGGTTCTGTGTACATACCAAAAAGTCCACTCATTCTAAACTATGGTTTTAAGTGAATGATTAAAATAAAAATCTGCTAGATCTTCCCATCCACTAATGTAAAACAAATATCTAAAAAACATATGCCAAACTGGCAGCTGGTGCCTTAGTTATTGCAGAGATAGGAATGACTACTCCTTGGATGCCATATACCTGGAAAGATTTACAGACCTATTCTTAATAAAAATGAACAGCCGTTCCTTCCTAGAAACTCTTTTTCCTCCCAAGGGAGGAAGGTTTGTGAGAATCTTGTTACAACCCCTAAAATTGCCTTTTGTACCTGTTACATTCCAAGCTTTGCTTTGCTAACACATTCCCTTTGAAAATAATGAATGAACTATGAAGTGAACTACACTGCCTGCCTGAGGGGGTGGGGGATAAAGCTCGTTATTCTATTTGACACACAGGTTTTTGGACCATTACTCTTGATTTAAAGTTTAATCACATTGAAACTATATTTCAGGAAAAAATTTCTATGAAAATTTTTAAAAATCATGAAGATTTGGTACAATTATTTGTATATAAAAATAGATTAATAAAAACCACATACCACAATAATTTCCAATTAATGCCTTCTAAAGAAAATTCAGGGTTCTTAGCAAAATGATAGCATACTTTATCTTATATCTTTGTCCCTGTAATTTCTCTGATAGCCTGGACTTGAGAGATTCTTTATCCTGATTGTCAAGATCAATGTAATATTTTCTTTAGCTCAATAGTGAACAGTTTCACAGATCATTTTATTTTATTTTTCTCCAAAAGATGTTTTATGAACATCTACTAAGTACTCTAGATGGTTTGGCAGCATCAGCCAGCAAAACAATGATCCCTACTTTGAAACTCTTCCCTCCAGCAAGGGAAACCAATCAACAATAAGCATGAGGAAGAATCATAATAAATTAGAAAACGATACAATATTTAAGAGGTGATGAAATAAGAAGTATTATAGTAAGTCACCAGATATAGTATGTATATGGTCAAAATGGGTGTGGCAGCAATATTTAATTGGTGGTCTGGTTTGGAGTTAATGAAAAGACAGGACTTGAGGAAAAATTTGAAAAAGGTGAACAAAAACCCTAAAGCAGAAGCAAGTCTGACATTAAAGGCACAGTCAAGAGTGTGGCTGGAATGTATGAGCAAGAGGTGAGTACTAGGATGTGAGAGCAGAAAGCAAAGCGTGTGTGGAGGCAGGGTGGGGAAAATACAGACCAGTCAGAGCTTTGTAGACCATTGGAAGTACTTTGACTTCTGTTGTGAGTGAAATAGGAAATCATTACAGGGCTTTGGAGAGAAATATGACATAGTCTGACTTCCTTTTTAAAAAGATCACCTTTTAAAAGGACACCGTTTTGGAAGCTATTATAATGATCGAGGCATGGACAGAAAGGAGGGCAGGTGGAAACAGTGGTAGTATCTTTCTACAAGCAGATCTTCCAAGGTTTACTTAAGAGAATGGAAAAAAAGATTACTAGGACTTCATGCCACCTTCTATTAAAAAAAAAGAAAGTACCTTTGTAAATGGTGGGTTAATAAAAGGGCTGAAAGCCAAATGCAGGGGTAAGCTCAGTGAGCTATTAGGTTTCAAACCAATGAAAGAATTCAGTTTGACAACAGAACATATTTCCCCTTTGGCCTCCTCAATTCACTTACCCTTCTTAACTATGCCTTGAGTATCAAAAAGGAGATTCACTCACTAGTTAATCCACTGGTCCTTAGTATTTAGTATTAGATTTAGGGCTTACTTGCTAGAACAGTTTCATGGTTTTATAAACCTATGAAAAAGCACAAGAAAGAAAGAGCTTGTTAAGTAAAATATTATTTTTCTGAAATTTTTACAGCATATTTCAAAAATTGGTATTTGAAATGCCAAATTACCTCTAACTAAGGAGCTAATATTAAATCACTGATATACATTGTGTATAGCTACGAATGGAAAATCAGTATATGTGAAATTATTTCTAATTTTTTTCTCTAATCCCAGGATTAGAAGATAGCTGTCATTTACTAATTATAGGGATTGCAAAGTAAATTCAGCAAGTATTGATAAACATTGACTATGGGCTCAGCACTATGAGCCAAGCAGATAAAAATAAAAGAAAATAATATAACAGAATAAAAACAAATGACTGCATTGGTTCTCAATAAATTAATGATCTAGCAAATAAATGAACAAACATATATGGCAGATTGTTCTGTGTGATAAAGCACCTTAAGTTATCCTTTACTTTTACACCCTCCAAACTTCATTCTCAAGTTGAAGAAAAAGAATTAATTTTGTTGATTAAGAAGCCAAAAGAAGTGGTCTGCCTTGTGGTAATTTTTGCAGGCAATCAACCTATGGCTTTTTTTGTGTGTTTTGATAAATTAAGATAACTTTATTCTGTTGCTATAACCACATCATTAAAAAAAGTATCAAGACCCTGCCTATTCAAGATGGCAGGGTAAGACACTTCAGGGTTTCATCCCCTCACAGAAGTTTTGAAAAACCAGCATGGACTGGCAGAAACATCTTTCTCAAAACTCCAGGAAACAGTTAAGGCCTGCAGTAACAGGGCCAGTGCAAAATCAAGAAAAAGGCTACTTAAAAGTAATCGGGTCTCTTGGCACCTTGGCTGTCCCCTCTTCTATCCTCTCACCAGGTTGGCATGAGGCTGGACCATGCTCCCAAGATCTGTACTTTGCAGATTTCTGAATGAGACTATCAACTACTTATTGCTAGATTCCACATCTCAGTCAGCTCTGTGTCTGCAGTCACTAATGTGTAATATACAAGAGATTCATTAAATAGTTAATAAAAAATTGCTAATAAATATAATTTAGAACCATATATAATTATAGAGATAATACCATCTGTAAATCCCCTTTCAGGATTTAAATAGCCTCATTGGTAAGTCTCTGTAATGCCAAGCTCTTAACTCTAGAATGTTCAAACTAAATAAAAGACTCTACAACCAAATCAGCCCAGGAAAAAAAGAAAATGAAAAGTGATCAATTATTAGAACTCTAAAAAGAGCAATATAGCTTCTTTCAAAACAGAGGAAAGCATAGAATTTACAGAAATGACATGAAACCTCAAGAGTTAATATTCAGAGAACTGGAGATTTTAAGAGACACATGTTTCCATTTTTTGGCATTTGTAAGACTTTATGATCATATGTATATATATTTAATCTCATCAATAAAATCTAAAGGCAAAATTACTCCATTAGCAATAATATGACTTCACAATCATCAAATATTTATTTTCATAATTTGCAATATGCTAGGTAAAGTAGCTATTTATCAAAATGAAATTTGGCAAAATTATGAAAATAACAAAGAAAATAATTTATAAATATATGTATATTTCTGCCATTGTTTAACTTAGAACTACCCAAATAAATTAATGAGAGATTATACAGCTCTATAAAAGTCATTAAACGTTAATATCATTTTCACAATATATCAAGGAGAACTTGCAACTGATTCATATTATATAAAAGATCTGATTTCAAGGACTCTGAAAGATAAGATAAGTTTCCAATAAATTCTTTGATATTTCTGTTATCACAGGGGGAAAGAACAAAACTAAACATATATATATATATATATATATATATAAATTTCCAAAGATTTTGGAAAAAGATTTGTAGAGAAAAATACTTTTTATCAAAAACTTCCTAAAGCCATTTTTAAATGTATTGTGTGATTTCTTTTTTACTGTGGAAAAGTAAATGACTAACGACATGGTCAAACACCAGATGAGGGTAATATATAGAATATCCTGATTGCTAAATATTCTTTTTGTAAAGTAATTTTTTGAGATATAGTCACATACCATACAATCCATCTAAAGTGACCAATGGCTTTTGGTATAATCACAGAGCTGTTTTGTTTCATCACTGTAATCAAATATTACTGCATTTTCATTAGTCCAAAAGGAAAAAACCTTCTCTCTTAGCAGTCACATCTCAATCCTTATATCCATCCCCTGCCATACATATCTGCTAATGTAATTCTTTCTGTATACATTTATTTATAATTGCAATTTATATAAATGGAGTCAAACAGTATGCACTACTTTGTGTCTGGTTTCTGTCACTTAGCATAATTCTTTTTCTTTACAATTGATGAAAACATATTAGTATATTAGTATTTGCTATAGTCCATAATTTGCTTTAGGTATATTTTTTCCCAATTACCACTGTGGCAATTTGGTATTGTTTATGAATTCTAAAAATAGATATTGGATTATGTTTGTAAACTGGTCTGTCTTTCCTGGCATATTAGATAATATTGGATTCAGAGGTTTCACTTTTACTTGATTAAATAATAATTAAGTCTTTGATTGGGCCACATCAGTAAGGCATTGCATTGCATCCCTACCCCTTTGGTGGGTGGGGACTCACAGAGAAAAGACATGGCAGTGAACAGAGTTTGGAGTTTTAATGCTTGAGCCCGGGAAGTAAACACGGAGAGGAGCAGAGAGAAGGCTCGATTATATATGGCAGAGGCACCAGGAAGAGAGACAAGCAATTTGCCTGAAAGTCTACAGCTGGCCTTATGGAGAAAGCAGGGCCACTGAGCCCAGAGAGAAATGAGCCCCAAGAAGAGAGGAACCCAGGAAGTCTGAACCCTTATAGACATCGGCAGACATAATGCTCCAACACGTGGCAACAGACTTTGGTGAGGGAAATATCATATGCTTTATGGCCTGTTAACTGTGGGTTCTACCCTAATTAAATACCCTTTATAAAAGCCAACGGATTTCTGGTATTTTCCATCAGCACCCTTTTGGCTTACTAATACAACCACTGTATTGTTAATATCTTGTAATATTAATGCACGTGTGCTCTAATTCATTGAAGAACATTATTGTATTTGTACTATTAATTCTTTATCCACAACAGGATTCACTACACTATGCAGTCCCTTGTTTCATCTTTTAGCTCTCCTCCTAGTGACATATACAACCCTAATACTTCCCTTTATATCACAATCATATCTCTATATTGACACTGCTAATTACATTCACTCTAATGTGCTATCATCACCTGTATCCAATTCCAAATATTTACAACCAACATTATCCCAAATTTTGCACAAATTAATCCTCAGTTCCCCATTGTCTCTCCTCACTCTATTTTCTGGCCACCAATCTTCTACCAATAAGCAGGTGAAGAAGATCCCTAGTTGTAAGCAGCAGCTAACTCTATCCACCTAAGAAAATATGAGCTCCTCTAGTGAGATTCAACATATAGGATTAAGGAAGCAACATGCCCTTCTTTATTAGTGAATAATGTGTAGGCATCAAAACCAAAAACACGTAAATTCTGCTTTCCTAATTTACTAATTGATTTAATATGTACAATATATTCATTTCTTCAAGACAAGAGTTTAGGTGAAAGAATAACAGTCACCTACTTCCTCTTCTTCCTCATTTCCCTCTCCTTCTTCTCCTCCTCCTCCTCCCCCTCTTCCTGCTCTTCTTTCTTTTTTCTCCTCCTCTTTTTTGTTCTTTTTCATCATCAGCCCTTACATATATATTTAATAATTTATATTTTAAAAACAATCTTCATAAACAGTGTATGAATGGTAAATTAGTAAATGTAAAAGAATAGTGGAGGAGTGCTGAATGATATAAACCCTTCTGGATAACAGGACAATCAAAGAAGAAATCAATAGCCATGATTATATAAACTATCTGAACATCAACCATATATTGAAATATAGAATATGCTTTAAAGCTCTTTGTATGATTTGCAACCACAGCAATAACATTCATAAAGACACTCTTCTTTGAAACTCCAAAATCCTAGACAGTCCTCCCTTCCCCTAGATTTTTTCAATAGTTTAAAATTAATAAGAGAGCTAGTTGAATATGCATGCAGAGATAGATATATTGGATAGATATAATCATATTTACATAATTAAAGATGCGATACACTATCACAGTTTATATAATCTGTATAACATTGACCATAATACCAATCTATATATAACCAAACTATATATAATCTATATAATATTGACTATATAATATTGACCAATATACCAATTTCTATTTTAATCTTGTCCTTCTTATGATGATTTATAGTATCATTGTACAGATATGTGAGCTGATAAACTGACAAGCATCACCCATTGCATCATGAGATGCCCTTTATCATTTGATTCTAGCTCTGTCTGTATTTTAAGGATTGTGACATATTGGAAAGTACATAAGATTGGGACTCTGGGTATTTAGTTTTCATTTTGACATTTATTCATTTTGTGTTCTTAAAAAAGCCATTTAAGTATTCCAAATCTAAACACTCTCAAATATAAATTCAGGGAATTCAACTGAGATTATTTGTCTATTGTACCACCTCTTAGAAATTATGATAATGAGATTCAAATAAAGGTCAAAAGCCTATGCTCCTTCCATTTTGCCAAACTGTCCTTTCTATAATTCATATTTCTACATTTTATGACTATGAATATTTTATTAAATAATTAACTTACCTTAAAGCTACCTGTGACAAACCATTGGCAGAGCCAATTTGTTTGATTCACAGCAGTCAAAGCATTTGAATGGCAAACTAAATTATTCAGTGAAATATTCTTTTACAGTAGATATCATTGATCACTGAAAGAGTATCATGTCCTTCTAGTTATTTGTTTCCGAATTCTAGAAGATTTTGATATAGTAAAATTCTGGAATAATACATGAACTTTGGCTCTCTTTTAGAATGCACTGAAATGGAGATTTGATCTAATATTGGCAGTAGCTCAAACAAAGAAATTGTACCTTGATTTGAACAGATTGACTGGATGTTTGTCATGCCTCTCTCACATATACCATGACCCCAGCTTGTCATTTTTGTGTGTATGAAATATTTAGGAGAAACCCTGGGACAGGGATGTCTGTTTCAAACTAAATGGAAGGTATAAATTTGAGGTGAATAGAGACAGACAGGGACTAATTTTCGATTCACATGCATGGGCTACCCACTCACATCTTGAAAGTGTAATTCACCAGTAAAGGTCATAACCTCAGTCTCTTAGATCCAAATCCAAGCAATCTTCAAAGATTTTGTTGTGTCATAATTTGAAAATGAAGAAAGCTAGCAAGAAAGCAACATTTTCAAAAAATTAATCCTTTGTTTGCAATACTTGAATATTCCCATTGAGAATTTCCAATAAAAAAATCTACAAAATATCTGTAAAAGTAATTTATTTGAAAGATCATTTTACTACTAAGATTTTTGCTTGTAAAAATTACTGTTATGCATATTAACAGATATTGCCAGTAGACACTTTATTAATGAGAATGGAGTTTTGCACATATTAAAATATGTTTTTTGGCATCAAAAATAACCAGGTAGTTTGGAGTACTTACGAGAAGTCTCTTTTATAATTGAAGAGTAAAGATTAATATGGTGACCTCTTTCTCTTAATAGTGGAAAATCTTTAAACATTCTACTATAAATTTTTGCCTGGTTCCTTCATTCCAACTTTAAATTTTTTTTTCTCAGAATGAAGTTAAGGACTACAACAAAGTATTTAAAATATATAGCTGCAGAAGATGTAATAGGAAAAGTCAGACACTTCCCTTTATGTGGAATATTTTAGGTTGTAAAATTCTTGCACTTAAACTATGTTCAGCTATAGAAGGAAACAATAATTTGAATCAAAGCAAAGAAAATTAAATATCTATCTGAAAAAAAATTGAAGAAAGTCTCTATATGTAGTCTCTAGTATTATGAGCCCTTTAAGCAAGGAAATAGATTACTAGATTTGTGAAGATGAATCTTAACCTCTCTGAATTTTTTTTTGTGTGTGAACTAAAACAAAGGTCAGAAAACTCTGGCTGACAGGCCAAATCTTACCCACAGCCTGTGTCTGTAAATAAAGTTTATTGAAACCACCATTTCCAATCACTTAAATATGCTTAAAGCTGATTTTGTACTACAATGGTAGAATTGAGTAGTTGCAATGGAGACCATAGACTCCACAAATCCTAAAATCTATTGACAAAGATTCAACACAATGCTTGGTACAAAGTAGGTGCACAGAAATTGCTAATAGCACAGTCTTTGTTTTTATGTACATGGCATACAGTAAAAACAAATTAAAATTTGGAATACTGCAATATTTTTTCATGCATACAGCAGATTAGCATATTATATATTTTTCCCAGGGATCTTTATTTGACCCAAGCACCAAAACTGGCCCACTGTGTGATTTATTGGAACATATTCATGCCCAATAGCTTATGTATTCTCTATGACTGCTTTTGTGCTACAATGTCAGAGTTGAGTAGCTGTGAAAAAGACTGTATGGCCTGCAAGCATAAAATATATCTATCTAGCACTTACACAAAATGTTTCCTGGTCCCTGGTCTATGCCATCTATTGCCTGACATTCTCTAAGTTCAGTTTGATAAATCAGTCTAATTGTCCCTACTTCAAAAGCATTGGTTCATGAAAATCATGCTATGTTCAAAGTTTGTTACTCTCTGAGAAGGCCATACACAGAAAAAAAATTATTTCAAATCTCAGAATAATAACTATTTCAATATTTCAGGGGTCTGGGAAGCCCTGGTTATAAAATAATTAACTCTAATCAAACTGTTGATCCCCTTTTCCTCTAAAAATCTGTGATTACAAAGATGACATAAAAATGGCTTGGAATATAATCTCTATTCAGTGAATGTCATGTTCATTTGAGTGACCAGAAATTCCATTTGTCTGTCTTCATTATAAACTATTGATATTTAACATCTAATTTATAACTTTTTAAATTTCCTATTCCATACTGTAAAAATGATCAGTACATTATAATATCTTATATGGTTCTTTGTTACTTGGTGTATCTCTTACCATCCTGGTTTCTTTTGGGAAAAAAACGGGGTCTTTCAAAACTATTTTCAAAACAAGGCTTATTGTAGAGTTCTTCACACACTAGTTCTTAGCAAAATACCTCCTGATTAATTGTAATCAAATGCAATACAGTAGAAGCTAACATCATAATCAGTTCACAGGAAAACAAGATTTCAGATCTGATATTTATCGAAATCTCTCTAAAGCAAGGGTTATTAACCAGAGGTCCACAGACACCCAGGGGTCTGTGAAAAGATTTCAGGTGGTCTGTGAGCTTGACTTGAAAAGGATCAACGTATCTTGATTTTCTCTGACCTTCACTTATGAATGTATGCAATAAATAAATTACAGTAGTATTCATTTCAGCTGACTGGCAAAGGGGTCTGTGGAACAAAAAAAGGTTAAGAACCCCTTCTCTAAAGGAACTATTAGCATGGGCCACTGAAAAATAATTTAGGCACCCAAACAATTTTATATTTATATTTTCTACTTTCGACATTGGAAGTGATAATAAAATATGCAAAAGCTGAAAATGAATGAAAGAGAAAGAGAAGTCACTTTGCTTTCCCACCGATAACATTTCCCTTTGTTTCAGTTCAGAGTAGGTCCATAAAATATATAAAACTGTTTCAGTGAAAAGGCATTGGGGTAAAACCAAGAACATAATCCAGCAAACAAACCATATCATTTAATAGAATAATATGTAGAAAAAAGAGCTGTAAGCATAATGTTTCCTTAATGGGAATTAACATGCTATCAAATAGAGGAGGGTTAATTCTTCTAACTGACTTAAAAGAAAAAGAAGCAAGTTCCCAAATTTTGTAATGATGGAAAACTTATAGCTCAATTAATCACTTTGTCAATGAAATAGATTTTTCTACCCAAAGTGAATAGCTGTCACACTCACTGAAGCAGTTTGATGATTCATGTAACATTTTTCGGTACCTATATTGCTCCAGACATTTTACCTAAGTCATGTAACTTAATCATAACAGCACAACTTTAAAGTACATAGTATCCCATGTTATAATTAAGGAAACTGGGACCTTAGTTGTTAGATCTAATCAATAGTACCAAATCTCAAGGCTAAACTTGAATTTCAGTACTGAGTGTGAATGTTGTGTTCTTTCTGGGTCCAATTTCGGAACTCAGAATAGTTAAACTATCTCCTACCTTGATATATAGGAAAGAATGATACAGATGTTCTCAAACTGTTATGTGTAGTGGTTAAAAAGTCAGATACATGGGCACTACTCAAAATATTCTGATTTAGTCAGTCTGCACAAAGCTAGACATCTGTATTTTTATTGAGCATCAGTTGTCATTCAGGCTAATGAGTCTGTACTTACTTCATCTCCATTTAAAGAAAAAAATGGTACTAGAGAGGGATGGCAGCCTTCACTATACTTGGCTTTTAACTGAGAAAAGTAGAAGACAGTCATACCTTGGTACTAGGCTGCTTTGAAACTTGTCAAATTTGGTACCTAACACATTTTGATGTGAAAATTTTGTTGTGGTACTTGTCATTTGTTTGGTACTTGACACACAAGCTAGAACTTGTCAGTGTCGGTTGCCTCATGACTGGCTACCCTTTCCAGCTGAAACAAAGTGTCACACATTAGTCATGTGGTAGCTCTTGTCCTGTGCACATCCCATTGCAGTGTTATTTTAGTTTCTGTGGTCATTTTGTGTATTTTTTCTCATCATGGGTCCTAAGGAAAGGAGCAGTAATATCACTGAGCAGACATGCAAATTACTTTGCACCACCATTGAGCAAAAAAAAAAAAGAAATAGTAGTTAAATATGAGAGCAGTATTCGCATTACTGATCTTGCTAGGGAAAACGGTATGCCTAGAACAACTGGCTCCACCATCTTTAGGAATAAAGAAGGGATAAAAAAGGCTGATGTTGCAAAAGGAGTTAAGGAGTAACAAAGCACATTCCCAAACACTCGAGGAAATTGAAAAGCTGTTATTAATTTGGGTAAACGAGAAGAGTTTCCAAAGCCATGATATGAGAAAAAATTAAAGTGTAGCATGCCTATCTTTTGAAAAACAAACCTGAACCAAGTGATGAGAGTGTTGAAGTTTTTAAGGCCAGCCAAGGCTGGTTTGATAATTTGAAAAAGAGACCGGCATCCATAGTGTCACGAGGCATGGTGAGGCAGGGAGTGCTAATAAAAAGGCTGCTGATGACTTTGTCAGTGAATTTCTAGACTGCATAAAGGCTGAGTGTTTTTTTTTATTCCCCACCAAGTTTTTAACTGATGAGATGGGAGTTTTTTGGAAAAAAATGCCGAGTAGGACCTATATAACAAAAGAGAAGAAGGCATCACCAGGCCACAAACCAATGAAGGACAGGCTCATTCTATTGTTGTGAGGGAATGCTAGTGGGGACTTAAACTCAAGCCTCTACTAGTCTATCATAGTGAAAATCCGTGAGTTTTCAAGAAGCATAATGTCATAAAAAGCAAACTCCCTGTGATGTAGAGGACAAATGGTAAAGCTTGGATCATGAGGCAATTTTTCTCAATTTGTCTCTGAAAGCTCTCCTACTTTTGGACAATGCACCTGCCCACCCTCCATGCTTGAAGCATAACTTACTGGAAGAGTTCAGCTTCATCACTGTAAGGTCCCTGCCCCCCAATATTACTCCTCTCATCCAGCCCATGGATCAGCAGGTCATTTCAAACTTCAAAAATTGTACACCAAGGCGCTTTTCCAGAGGTGCTTTGAGGTCACTTCTGACACCCAGTTGACCCTCACAGAATTCTGGAAGGAGAATTTCAATATCCTGCACTGCCTTAACCTTATTGATAAGGCCTGGAACGAAGTCTCTTATAGGGCAATGAATTCAACATGGAAGAAACTGTGGCCAGAAGCAGTGACTGAGAGATACTTGAAGAGTTTGAGGCTGACCCCAAGCCTGCAGGTACAGAAGGTACAGTTGTGCAGGATGTTGTATCTTTGGGCCAATCCACAGGTCTGGAGGCAGATGCTGCTGATGTTGAGGAGTTAGTGGAGGAACATGGTGAAGAGCTCAGCACTGAGGAGCTGCAGGGACTACAGAAGAAGAAGCAAAAAGCGGTGGCTGAAAAGATTTCTTCACGTGAGGAGGAGATAAGGGAGGATGTCCCCAGTTCCTTGATAAAAGTAATGTGTGGAAAGTGGTCAGAGGTTCAAAACTTTGTGGAGAAGTACCATCCGGACAAAGCTCTGACAAGCAGAATTGTGAATTTATTGAATGACCAAACAATTTCACACTTTCAAGGAATTCTGAAAAGAAGAAAGAAGCAGTCCCAATTGGATACGTTTTTAGTGAAGGTGACAAAGAGTGTCCGAGCCTGTCGTGCCAGTTGAAAAAAAGGCAGAAAAGAGAAAGAACACTTGAAGTGCTAGTGCTGCATGCTCTATTGGAGGGAGCTCTCCTTCCAACCAACACTCCATGTATTTCTCCTCCTCACCACTCTCTTCACATCATCCCATTAGGCCATGGACTCTTCTCAGTACAGGCAAAGACAAGTTTTTATTTTATTTAATCTAAGAATTTATTTATTTTTAAGCTTATTTCTCATGTGAAATAATGATATACAACCCAATCTTTTTACATACTGCCTTAGAAATGTGTGTTGCCTTTGGTTTGGGAACACATTAAAGTTATTTACATTATTCCTTATGGGAAAAATTTGTTTAGTACTCATCAAATTTGGTACTTGTATCACTTCCCAGAACCAATGAACAAGTACTGAGGTACCACTGTATTTGTAATGTGACAAAATCTAAAAGAAGAGATTTTGTGTGTATGTGTTTGTTTTTGTTATATACATATACACATATATATAACACAAAATTTCCCATTTTAACTATTTTAAATAAATACTTCAGTGATATTAATTATATTAAAAATGTTGTACTACTACCACCACAATCTGTTACTAAGAGTTTTTCCTAACTCTAGACAGAAAATCTGTACCTATTAAGAAAAAACAGGGGCCGGCTTGATAGCCCAGTGGATAGGGCGCCGGCATACCACATGGGAGGCCC
>PVKH010004493.1:0-23295 GCA_004027955.1 Chaetophractus vellerosus | reverse complement strand
TGTGTTAATGCTAATAGCTATAAAACTTATTCTTGTACAATTGAAACTTAGCCTAATAATAACTATTGCCTAAGAATAACCACCTGTAAACTTCCTTGTTACTCAAATGTGTCCTCTTTCTAATCCAGACTTAGCAAATAAACTCTCTACCATTTCCCCCAGTGTGGGACAGGTCTTCCAGAAATAGGCCTTCCTGACATTGAGGGACTAATACCAAGACCCAACCAGTGTTGAATTTGGAAACAGACTTTGGACAAAAGGAGGAAATATTAAATACAAAAAAGATTTTTGGCTAATAGATTTCAAAATGAGTAGGGTGTTCATTCTAGATGTTATTCATATGCATGTCTCAGGCAGATCCCACTAACTGCCACTGTAAACAAAGCCTCAAATAGGAGGGCTTCTGAGGGCTCTAGAGCCATCCAGACTCTATAGGCAAGGGATGCAATGCCTTAAAATCAGCACCTTGTCAGTGGGGCTTAACTTGAATATATGACAGCTTATTTATCCAATGTATCAGAGTTAGACTCATTTATAACTTCCCTACACATGGCTCTTCCAACCCTTTTATTTGAGCCTATAATTACCACTATACTCATTAAATGTAAGTCTCAAAGACTTCATACTTCAGTCTGTTCATATGCCAGTGAGCCCTAAAAATCCTGAATATCTAAATTGTGACCAACACCTACTCTTCTGATCATTAGACTCACCCAGGACAGTTAATGAAATGATGTTGAAGGACAATCCCCATACCCATAAAACAGAGATTATCCACAACTGCAAGCAAAACAGCTCCCTTCATCTGCCTCATATGATCTAAGCCCCCATTCAGTGTGAGACAGAGCAGGCATTACCATCCCAAAATCCCCAAGATTGAGGAATGAACAAACATAAGGGGAGAATGCAATAATGGGCAAATATAATTATTAATATTGTATAATGGAAGAATATGTAACATTGATGTAAAGAAAGTGGTTACCAGAGATTCTGAGGGAAGTGGAAGGGAATACTAGGTGAATCATAGGACCTTTTCAGGGCACTGGAATTAAGTGTAAAGCACAATGTAAACTATAGACCTTGGATAGTAGCAATGCTTCAAAATTTATTGATCATTTGTACAAATGTATCACAGAATTGTAACATGTTAATAGGTGAAGATGTGGGAGGGGGAGGCATGTGGTATATGGGAATCCCTTAAAAATTTGGTGTAAATTTTCTGTAATCTAAAATCTCTTTAAAATAAAGTTTATTATAGTAAGAATTGATAATGAGATGCCATTTCTTACTTTATAGTGTGGCCATCAATTAAAAAACAGTAAGCCAATAGTGCTGGAAAGGATGTGGAGAAAAAGAAATGCTCATACATTGTTAGTAGAATGATGCACCTCTGTGGAAAATACTTTAACAATACCTCAAGAAACTGAATATAGAACTGCCATATGATTTGGCAATTGTGTTACTAGGAATATATTCAGAAGAATTGAATGCAAGTGCACAAACTGGCATTTGCACACTGATGTTCACAGCAACATTTTTCACAATTGCTAATATATGGAACCAGACTGAGTGTCTATCAATCAAGGAAAGGGTAAACAAAATGTGGCATATACACATGATGGAATACTGTTCATCTGTAGGGAGAAGTGAAATTGGGATACATATGAAATATAGATTGAGGATATTATGTTGAGTAAAATAAGCCATACACAAAATCACAAATATTGTATGATTTCACCTATGTGAACTAAATGCAATGAGTAAAGTCAGGTAGGTAAATTCTAGAGTATAGGTTAATAAGAAACAGAAGGTTGGTTGAGAACAGGGGATGTTGTTTAATGTATGTAGCATTATTAATAGGGTTAAATGTAAAAGTGTGCAGATGAATAGAGATGATAGTAATATGTTACAATAAGTAACACTGGTGAATCATAAATATGACTGCAGCTGAAAGTGGTAGTATATGGAAGAAAATGCCAATTGAAAGTAAAGGAAAGGATAATCTAGGGTATACATAACATAGTGATTTCAGTTGTGGATGAAGATTGTGGTTAATACTATAAAGAAAAGAATGCTCTTCTTTTAAAAGTTCTAAGAATACGGTGATACACAGGACAATTACAACTAATGTACCTTATGGACAATAGTTAGCAATATTGTAATATTTTGTCTCATTGGCAAGAAGATACTTTTCAATACTGAGGGACAACAATATGGGGGTATAAGGGGTTTAGAGATTTTTCTTTTGGAGTAATTAAAATGTTCTAAAATTGACTGAGGTGATGACAACACAATTTTATGATGAAAATGAAAGCCACTGAGTGTAAACTTTGAATGGGTTGTACAAAGCATGGCAATGTATAACAGAGCATCCAGTGGTTAATAGTCCATGTATGAGGACATTTTCTCCTGAATGAAAACAAATATGTAATAATAATATAGGGTGTCAATAATTGGGTGGGTTGGGGGAGAAATGCACTAAATATAAGATATGGGCTATAGTTAGTAATAATATTTTGAAGATGTGCTTTCATAGTTTGTAACAAATGTTTCACAACAATGCAAGGTGTTGGTAGTGGGATAATGTATAGGAGCCTTTTATAATGGTATGCATGCTTGGTTTGTAAATCCAAAAATTTTTCTATATATTTATTATGTGTGTTCATGTATGAATGATATACTTCAATAAAATTTTATTTAAAAAATTCCTAGCATTGATGCAAAATGAAGGACATAAAATTTTCCATGTGTGTCCTGAAATAAACACTTATTTTGGGTTGCTACAGACTGAATAGATCTGAAAACAATACCAGGGCCTGAATGTGTAAGTGGCTGAATTACAGCATGAATTGAATTCCTAAACTTACAAGTTGTCTGTTCTTAAAGTGATTGTATTCATTGAAAGGGTTGGGATCATGAAAATTAGAATGGTGATTTATAGATGGATAATGATGATGGTGTGGACATGGAATCATTAGATTCTGCTGAGACTTTTTTGCCAGAAAAACAGATAATGCCTACCTGATGAATCAGCCCTGAGGAATCAACTATCTAGCATTCACCTGAAGAGATAAACCTGCTGTGCCTGATAAACTTTGAACTTCCTATCATGTTGAAACAGCCCTCAAACTTCTGAATGAAGAGATTAATCCTATTTCACTAGATGAAACTACAATAGAATGCCCTGAGATAGTTGGCATGCAAGACACTACTAATTCCTCTACTCACCCACCCCTACCATTCTTCTTACCTTCCAGACCCATAATTAGACTGAAGTCCCAATAAACCTCAACAAGTGAGGTAAAAATTGTGACACATGAGGAGATGTGCTGCATTTCAAAAAACTGCCTGATTTTTCCAATTTATTCAGAAAGAAATCAGGGGAATATTTCTGGGAATGGATATTAAGTGTGTGGGATATTAGTAGAAGGAACATAAAGTTTGATCAGGTTGAATTTATTGGTATAGGCTAACAAAACAGATATTTTGGATATGAAGTGTTCTAAGAGTTGTTCAGGATGTTGGGTGAAGCATGGACCAAAACTGTCTGAAGTTAAAATGCAAGAAACTCTCTGCTATAATTAGACAAGGGAATTCAAAGATTTTGGTAACCTGGAATGTTTGAATGGGTTTATAATGGAAGATGCACTCACCAATACCTGAAATTGAGGGCCATACCTCTCACTAGAATAGTGAGAAACATATTTGTGAGACTAATCCCATCATCCATGAAGAGCTCTGTGGTTGGTCTTGTCTGTGGGTCTGATATTACTGTGGTAACTGCTGCAAATGAACATGGATGCTTAAATACAATGTCGATGATCATACATGGGTTGGCAGAAGCCAAGTGACATCACATAATTGCAAAAGACAATATGTGATTGGCTATCCTAATTGCCAGCATACTAAAAACAGTAATCAGAAAAATCTGACTCCTCATGACCTATTACATTGGCTAGTCAATCATGAGATACATAGAAGTAAAATAGATGGGCAGTGTACTAAATTCTTATTTGATCTATTTAAGCAGAAAAGTTCTAGTTTATATGAACAAAATGCTAATGTGAATAAGAAAAACAGAGTCCCAACCCTTCAATTAAATCTCAGACTTCAGACAGTTTACAGACCCAGAACCCCTTGAATGAATAGAAGGCTGTGTCCACTTGTGGAAGGACCTTGCTACACTGCCAAATATATATATACTGTTAGTCCCAGCTTTCCCCAAAGGGAAAATTTTCTTTTACCGGGGTGACTATACACTGGGAAAGGAAATGATTACACATTTTGGGGATTATTAGAATCCATCTCAGAAATGACATTAATTTGAGAACACCCCAAAAAGTACTTTAGTCCAACAGTCAGAGTTGGGTCTTATGGAGGACCAGTATGTCCATTCTGTGATTAGTTCCCCAGTTCCACAAAGCATATTGGAATAGACATCCTCAGAAGCTGGTAGAACCTCCACATTGGGTCTATGATTTGTAGAGTGAGGCCTATTATGAAGGACAGGTCAAATAAAGCCACTAGAATGTCTCTACCAAGCAATATAGCAAATCAGAATAAAACATATTCCTGAAGTGATTGCTGAGATTTGTGCCACCATCAAGGATCTGAAGGATGTGGTGATATTTATTCCCACCATATCTCCATCAATTTGCATATTTCACTTGTGCAGTAAAGATATGGTTCTTGTTTTATGTCAGTGGAATACTATAAATTTAACCAGGTGACAAATCCAACTTCAATTTCTGTTCCAAACATGGTATCATTGTTTGAGCAAATCAGCACATCCACCAGTATCTGCTATGTAGCTATTCTCAATTTCTGTTAGTAAAGTCCACCAGAACCAATTTGCTTTCAGCTGGCATGACTAGCAATCTGCATTCTTTGTCTTACTGTATTAGTTTGTCAATACCAGAAATGAGGTGTCAATATAAAGGGGACTTATTTGGGGCAAAAGCTTATAGTTATAAGGCTATGAAAATATTGAAATCAAGGCATCAGAGATGCTTTTTCACCAAAGGTTGGCTGCCTGCAAATCCTGAAGTCCTGGCATGTTTTGAAGCAAGATGGTGTGTCTGCTGTTCACTTTCTTATTTCCTTCTAGATAAAGCGTAGGCAATCTCACATCCCTTCCTGGGCCTTATCACTTTGTGTCTCTTGGGGCTTCTCTTTCTGTAGCTGTAGTCAAACCTGGAGTTCTCTCTTTCCAATTTGTGACTTGTCCAATTTCAAACAGTGAGAGAGTTGAGCTTGAACTCCTTTTCCTGTTTTCAATTTATTAATCTTTCCACAAGTTGGAGATTAAGTTTTAGGAATAACATTTATGTAAAATGAATGGGCTAAGTTAATACACATACAGGAATTTATATGCTCTTTCCAATAAGATTAAAGACAAAGGAATTGAGTTTCCCTAGAATATATGCTTTCAAAAATTATCACTTTAACATCCATCACAAGTAGAATAAGTTTTATATGGAACATAGTTCTGGTCCACTATAGTATATATCTTTTAAAAGTATTGTTATACATTTGTAAGTTAAATTACATGATTTTTCAATCTTTAACAGTTATACAGTGTTCTGATCTTTCTTTAAAAATCTTTTAATAGGGAGCATATATAACTCAAGCTGTTGATCACCTGCTTCCCATGTACAAGTTCTTGGTTTCAATCACCAGTACAACCTTACATTTAATTTTTGAGTTTCTATTGAATTATCTTCAATTATTAATACACTCTTCAGCCACGTACGGTCTAATGATTGTGAAAACATTATTTCTATTATAGTGCTTTTTTTATAATTATTTTATTTTTATCAAATCTTAACATAAATGTTACATAAAAAATGTAGGGGATTCCCACATGCCACTCCCTCTCCCTTCCCACACTTTCCCACATTAACAACATCTCTCATTAGTGTGGTACATTTGTTACAATTGATGAACACATAATGAAGCATAGCTACTAACAGTGGATTATATGTTACATTATAATTTACACTCCCTCACAATCCTTTGGGTTATGACAAAATATACAATGCTGTGTATCTGTCATTGCAATGTCATGGAGGACTATTCCAATGTCCTGAAAATATCCCCATATTGCACCTATTCTCCCCTGTTCCTCCTCTCTGAACCTCTGGTGGCCACTTTCTTTATATCAATGATAAGAGTTCTTCCATTGCTAGAATAAAAATAAGTTTATAATAGAATAATAAGTCTAGTTTAGTCCATTGTTCATTCTCCAATATTGAGGATTTGGAATACTGATGCCTATACTGTTTGTAAGTGAAAGGGGGCTTAGATCCCATGGGACAGATAGATGGAACTATTTTGCTTGCAGTTGCAGACATTCTCTATTCCTTGAGATGGTCATTGTACATCATCATCTACTTGTTAATTGCCCTGGGTGAGCTCATTGAACTGAAGAGTAGGTGTAGGTGTTGCAACGCTGCTAAGATTCAAGGTTCAACTGGCACATGAATGGACCAAAGATTTAAGTCTCTGGGACATATATTTAACAAGTATAGTGTTAATTATAGGTTGTCCTTAACATTTCCTGTAACTCTTTCTTAGCATTTCCATCTGTAAGTTTACGTTACTCATCTCTTCTCATGTTTTCTACGTTTTCTATAGAACCTTAACATATAATCATAACTACTTAAAAATCCCTCTCTGATTATTACAATAGCTGCATCTTATTAGTGTTTTACTCTGAGTATTGATTTGTCTTTTCAGAATGTTTTTTTTTACAATTTAGCATGATTTGTAAGTTTTTGTTGAATGCTGTACTAGTTTGAGTCATGTTCATCAACAAAAGCCAGCTTCTTAATTTAAATCTACATTACTGTGAATATGAACCCATTTGTAAAAAATATATTTGATTTTGTTACAGTGAATCATAGTGTACACTCACTTGTGAATATCATCTTTGATGATCTTACTCAAGTATAACCAACTGAATAAAGGTGAGTCTTAATCCATATTACTGGAGATGTAGAAGCAGGGATTCAGCAGAACCAGAAGAGCAGATACAATGTGAATGAGATCACCTTGCCAAGGAGGCAGAATGGCAAAGCAAGGAAACCCAAGGATGGTGGCAAGCCCGCAGCAGAATGCTACAGGCTCCAAGAGATAGCATCACCATGCCAGCAACTTGCATAGGAAATTATGGCCTCTAAAATTGTGTGATAATAAATTCATATTATTTAAGGAAATCCATTGTGTGTTATTTGTCATAGATGCTCTGAAATTCTAAGACAGTTTTAGGCAATAGAACTGAGGTGCTACTATTAAATACCTACTAAATTGAAGGGCTTTGTAAGACTTTAATGGTTAGAGGCCAGAAAAATTTTGAGCTACTTGATAAAAATTCCAGAACTGATTGAAGAGACCATCCATGGAGAGATCAATATTAAGGTATTTCTTATGAGGGTTCAGAAAAATTTAGAGCTGGGAATAAATTTTCCATCATCTTAGAGAATGCATATATAATGGTCAAAGTATGATGGTAGAAATATTGACATTCAAGAATATTCAAGGTCCTTCTGGTGAGACCACAAAAGGAAATGATGAATGTGTTAATGGTTAAAAACATAGCTGTGGATTTACCAAATTTTTCTTCTGATGCCAGGCGAAAAGCAGAATTTACAAGCAATAAATTTCCATATTTACATAGAAGGGTTCCAAGTTACCTCTGTAAGGTATAGACTATTATCTCCCCTTTTTTCCTCATAATAAAATGACATAGGATAGAGATAAACTGAGAATTGAACTGCTATGCCCAAAGGAGGCTTCATTTGCTTTGGAAAATTCTGAGCCCATCTACATAGCATTCTTTGAAAATGCTATGTGTCTCTTTCAGGGTCTTCCCCTGAGCTCCCAGGAGAAGAACAACCAGGGAATGGGGCACCATGCAATGGTTTAGCTGATTAGCTTTTTTCTAAAAAGATTACATGTTTGAATAATGAATCTATTTACTCTCTCAGAAGAAATCAGGATTGGAAGTATATTTATCCAGGAAGGACCTTTTGAAGATCCATTTATCTGATGAATTGGATCAATTTACACTGGCCCCTCAAATCAACAAGGATATTGAGAAGTTTTATGAAACATACTGGAAGGCTGGAATAAAAGGGAAAGAGGTGGAAAAAATAAGGAACAATGACTTCAAGGACAGAACAATGAAAGCAGAGGTCTGGGCAGAAGCGGTTTCCTAGGTCCTTCCACCCTGGTGCTCAGAATGTGTGGGTAATATGACCCACTTTGGGGGATATATTAACTGTCACCTGAGTTATTAGAGAGTGTAAAACTTTCCCCCAGCTTTCAGGAAGAGCATATTCATACCCAAGTACTTGGAAAGGGTGAGCCTGTCACCCCTTCTGGTCCAGTGCATAAACTATTTTTCAAAGATGACTTTCAGAACTTAGAATCTAGTGGCGTTTCCCTGCTAGGTCACAAAATTATTTGGGTTAAATTACCCTTGTTTTCCTTCCACTTTTTTCTAACTGTGAATGGGGATACCTATCTTTGCCTGTCACTCCATTGTACTTTGAAATAAAGAGATATTTTACCCAAAGTTGGACTGCAACCATAACTAAATTTGATAAGACTTTGAACTCAGAGTTGTTACTGAAGTGACATCAGGCTTTTGCTCTTGAGAGGAATTGAATGTATATTGTATGTTTGAAAGCATGTCATTTTGGAGTCCAGTGGGTGGACTCCATGCACTCAAACAAAAGTCATGTCCTTAATCTTATTCCGTATTCCAGTGTTCTTGAATTTATTTGTAAATAGTCCTTTTTTATGTTAAAGTGAGTAATTGTGTGCACTTATATGTGAATAGGACCTTTGGAAATCATATTAAGTTATGGTAAAATGAATCATTTTGTGATTTCATCCATGTGACTATATTCCTTATAAGGAGAAGGGAGAAGTCCGTTTATATCAGAAGAGCAGACATAAAGTTAGAGAGATTGTCATGGGACAAGAGGCAAAGAGGAAAGCCAAGGAACACCAAGAATTGTGGCAAGCCAACATCAGGATATTATAGACTCTGAGAAAAAAGCTATTCCTTGCTGACCCCTTGAATTGGGATCTGTGGCCTCTAAAACTGGGAGAGAATAAATTATTGTTTTTTAAAGGCAAAATTATATGTAATGTTAAACCAGATAATGGAAAACTGAAACAAAAGCTAATCATGATATATTGGGTAAAGACTACTGAGTTAAATGGAAATTTACTGTGGAGTTTTATGTTATTCTGGCTAGAAAGTTTATAGCTAACAGAAAAACAAAAGTTGATGGTGTTTATTATTTTTTGTAGGTGTTTATACCAGAGGCTTACAATTACTATAATTATATTATTTTTATTACCCATGTTTTCTTTGGGCTTTCTAGGAAATTCTGATATGGAATATGTTTTTTTGCAGAAATTTCAGCAGTAACCTACTGTTACCATACTGAAGCCATGTTAATTAGCTATTTATGAGTTGAAGAGGAGAGGCATACAACAATTTTATTATTATATCTCAGTTTTCAAAATTGTTTAGATTTTTTTCATCCTTTAAATGAGATAGAAAGGCTAGAGTGCTGGAGTAAGGTAAAGGCTATTTCACTCTGTGAGGTATGACTTTAATAAAGTTTTTATTTTGATTTTTATGTTTTATGGTTTTTTCCCAGAAGACAATTCTTTGGTGATGCAGGTGGCTCCTGGTATATTTAACATCATAGCCATTCTCAAAATTTCACTGTGAGAAAATGATGGGCTTCTAAGTTGTAATACAACAGTGTTGGAAACTGCAAATACATTATACCTCATCTCTCTTTCAGTCACAAGCTATCCTAAGTAATTTAATTTTTTATATTATCATGTAAGTATATCTACTAGATCATGGTTCCTTGGTTTCTGTCCAGGTAATCAAATAGTTATGATTTTCTTTATTTTCCTGTCCCAATGTATACTTTGGTGGCAACTTTTTCCATAACTACAATTCCCTGATGTATTCAAGAGTTGTCCTTGATTTTCAATTATCATGGTTTTTCTTGTTGTAATGGCACGTTTGATGACTTTCAAGACTTTTATATGGCAGAAGTTAATCTAGATTGTTTTATCATTGAAGGATGGTTTTGATGTATATACTATCCTAGTTGACAGGTGTTTTAAACTATTTTATTACTAAGAAAATGCAATTCACTGCCTCCTGGCTTTGATAGCCTCTGTTGAGAAGTCTGCTATAATCTCATTGGAGTTTCTTGAATGTCATGAATTTTTTTTTTCAATTTCTGTGTTCATTCTGTATCTTTGATTTACTTTTGCCGATTTTTTTATATCTAACTGTGGATCTCTTTCTATTTATCATCTTTAGAATTCATTGAGCTTTGTATATGTGTTGATTAATGACATCATTGAAATTTGGAGTTAACCATTCTTTGAGTAATTTTTCTGCCAATTTCCTCTCATTCAAGCACCCCATTAATCAAATGATGTTACACTAAATCCTTCCCCACATTTTTCTCTTATTCTGTTCCTTTTCATACATTCTTTTTTCTCTTTTCTTCAGATTGCTTAATCCCTATCAAGCTATCTTCAAGTTCTCTAATTATTTCTTATGCCAGCTCAATTAACTATTGTGTACCATTGGGAAATTTTCATTTCAGTTATCATAATTTTCAATATCATAATTTCAATTAGCCTTTTAACTTTATCTTTGTTCCACTTCAAAAATTAAAAATAACTGCTTATTTATATTGGATATATTATTTGATAATCTATTTTTAATGACTAATTTTATAAAATTTATTATCATTTTTTATATATCTTTATATATTTTTAGGATACATTGATTACATAAATGTTACACAGAGATTCCAGGGGTACCCATATGCCACTCCCCTACCCCTCCCACAACCCCCCACATACACATCCCTCAGTGTGGCATAACACCTCTGATAGATATACACATTTTGGGGCTTTGCCATCAAGCATAGAGCACAGTTCAGACTGTAGATGACCCTCTCTCCCATACAGTTCCAAATGATACATGATCATACAAACTGTTCTAACTTAAATACTTTAACCATGGTTTCTATTAGTAGTTTAATCTTGTTGGTACTGTCAGCTTTAATGCCTTTGTCAATGCAACATCTTGGATCCCTAAATGACAGGTTCTGTTACCTACTTTTTTATGTGTGATTGCTTGTGTGAGTTTATGGGTAATATTTCTTGATTATTTGCACCTCACAAATGTTTTTGTTGTGAATGAGACAGGCAATATAATACAGTCACTGCACATGGACACGCTTCTTCCATTTTGGTGTGATGATGTTTGTTTACTTGTTTGTTATTTTGTGACTTGATTGGACAAGTTCATTGAAATATATTTCTCTGCAGTAATACTGCCTCTATGCCACTTCTCTGAGTGTGTAAACATGTGATTGTGCAATTCTTTCTAATCCCCTATTGCAATGAGATACCTGTAATTTTACCTCCAGTGTGATCTGCCTTTGTTATTATCACACGCACATGTTAAGCTCCACCACTTTCTCATAATTTTCTACATTGTTTTTGCAGTGTACTAAGACAAAGATTATTATTCAATATTATCCCCTTTGCTGGAATAAACTTTGAGGGCAGTGTTTGAGGCTTCCTGTGATTACAGAGGTGTCTTCTCTACAGTCAATTTTTTTATCTTTATTAATATTCCAGCTGTTCTACTGTTTTAAGGGTGGATAACATAAAGCTACTAGTCTTATCTAATTTTTAACCATCATATCTACATTCTTTACACTCCAAATAAACCCTCATCCTATTGGGAGAAAATAGAGCACTATGTTCTTACCACCAACCATTCCTTCAGGGACAAAACTTTGTACCACCCTCTGGAGGTGAAATAGAGTTGGTGGTGAACTTCTTTCAGATTTATAACACTGCAGATTGAAATGAATCCTGGATATGAGTGGTAGGCAATTATCTTCTCAGCTTGATTCTTCCAGCATGGAATATTCAACTCACACACACACAAAAAAAGCAAATATGTCTAGTGTCCTATGACTGCTCTGGCATGAGTAAATCTTTCACCTTTTCAGTGGAAGAAAAGAGTCCCTGCTGTCTTACCTGCCCTTGCCTGGAATAGATATTCTGTTAAATATAGCTGAGGTGGGATGGGAAATTCTTATGACTGGATCTCCCTGCAGGGTAACTATTCCCATAGCTTGGCATCTTGGGTGTGATGGAGCCCTATCTTCTTGGTCACAAATAACTGGATTAGAGATTTTTCACCCAAATCTCATCTTGGGGTTAGTAAATCTGTTTTCATTCACATGCACCAAATTCTTGATGTACATAATGAGATTTATTAAATTTTCTTGAAAAAAATAGTCTCCATTTCTTATATCCATTAGAAAATTTTCAGGCACTATAAATATTGAAATATTTCTAAATACCAGTTTTCCTCAAACAGATGATTGTGTTTAGGAAAAAGAAGGAATCTCAACAATTTATTCATGTTATTATATGTGTGCATGCATGTACGTCTGTTTACATGCATGCATTTATTATTTATGTTGAATAATAAAATCAACAAAAATAGTAAAATCAATATCTACAATATATGGAGACAAATTATTTTATTACAGTATAAACTATTTTAATGGAATAGAGTAGTAAATTTAGAAACTGTTCCTTTATTCATATTATTTTAAATCAGCAATGCAAATTGAGAGACAGTATTTTCAATTCATTGTACTTTGGCAATTAAAATAAATTTGAGCATAAATCATAATGACTATTACCTTTAATGTAACAGTCAGTTGCTTTTAATTTTATATGTAACTTTGGAAGGTCAAATTAATAATTATTCTAAATTATAATATAGGAGAATGCCTTTATGATTTCTCTGTAGAAAACAACTTCATAAACAGGACAAAAAATTAATCTATTACCATATAAAAATTAAGAAATTCTGTTTCTCAAAATATATCAATAGAAATATAAAAGGCATTGGCATATTAAAATAATGTATTTATAATGCATTATAAATGACTCATATAAAATATGTAATATAATAAAGCCACAAATCAATATTGAAGCTCAAAATCAAAACTGAGAAAGTGACTTAAACAAAGGAGATATGAAAATGTGTAAATGAACAATATTCTATGTTCTAATTGATACAAAGAAAGAATTTCCATTAAAAATCCACCAAAATGGCCACCATGATTCAAAACAGCACTATCAAGAATGGAACTTGATATTTTTGTTAATAGATGCTATGATTATGCCAGCAAGAGAATTACCAAGCAAATGAAAAAAATCTCTTCAATGTATAAGAAAAGAGTTGAAATATTTTAAATTTATTTTAGAGAATTTTTTATGAAAATTGACAATGCATTAATTGCAAATGCAAACATCATAGCAAAGAGAAACTATCCATGATATCTCTTAAAGAAATCTATGATGGGTGATAGGTTCCATTTCCAGTAGTTGAGAAAGCTTTTGCATGTGAAACTGATATAAATGGATATTTGCACACAACAGACAACCCAGGAAAGAAGTCATAGATGTGGGAATATTTATATGACAATGAAATTTTTGCATTAAAATTTCCCAATAAATTATTGAGTAAATTGAATGCCCACTAAAAATCAGTAAACTTCGATGGCAAACTTGCCCTATATAAAATATGATGTCTAAATTTGTTGTAGAAAAAGCTTTTGAAAGGTCAAATTTTAAAAATAATATAGAATTGTTTCACAACAATGCAAGATGTTAGTGGTCAGTTGATGTATGGGACCCTGGTATGATGTTGTGCATGTTTGTTTTTGTAAGTTCACAAATTTTACTATTCAATTATTTTTTATGTATATTTATGCACCAATGATTTGAGGAAAAAGGAAAAGAGGAAAAAGTGAATATAGAGGTATAGCTTCTTTGCTGTCAAATTTATTAAAGAATAAATAAAGACAGTAACCATAAAGAAAATGATTGATAATTATGACTAGAGTAATGATGATAAAGGTTCACAAATGTCAACATGAAAAGCATGAGAAAAAAGTCCAGAGGCAATATTATCATCAAAACTTTAATTGGGCAATGATTTGCATCCAGAATCTGTAAAGAACTTCTAAAAATCAATTAATTAAAGAGGGAATCCAATCAAATTTAAAAAAATAAAACTGAAGGCAAAACAATTTAGGAAACTGATACAATTATGAAATACCAATGAATAAAAACACGAATTTTTGCAAAACCTCATTATTCATCAAATATAGGTTAAGTAAAACAAAAGGGTTATAGAGCTTTATACTCACCAATACTGCAGAATTTAAAAACTCTGAAACAACATATTGTATAAGGTTGGGAAATAAAGGAAATTCATATTTTGGAAGGAGTTTAATAAATACAACCGATTTAGAAAATAGTTTGCATTTACCTTATATCTTAAGATTCACAGAAACTTAGACCTAGAAGTATCATTCATAGGCATGTTTTAAAATATGCATGTCAATTAGTATCAGGATACATGTCCATAAATGGTGGCAATATTGTTCACAGTTGCCAAGACCTGAAAGCCATCCAAATGAACACTAATAGCAAAATGTTGAAAAATTAGTATCTGCACATTCTATAAAATAAAGTATAATTAAATTTAAAAACTGGAAGAGTATTGCAAGCAAATTGTCAAGTGAAGGAAATGTGACCAGGAAAAGGTACATAAAAATGTCTTAATTTATATTAAATTTAAAAACATTCTAAATTATACTTTACTTTTCAGAATTACAGATAATTGTGGCAAACATTTTCAAAAGCAAGTTAAGTTCCCCTGTATTTCAAGTTTTCTTGGTGTTTTCATTATGAAATGGTGCTCTATTCTGTCAAAGGGAATTCTGCATTTGAAATAGTGTAGTTTTCTTTGTTTTATTTATGTGATGCATTACATTATTATTTGTTTAACCACCTTGGCATTCCTGGGATAAATTTCTCTTGGTCTTCACGAATAATCACTTTAAAATGTGCTTTTGGTCTCAATTTGCTAATAATTTGCTCAAGATTTTTCCTTCTATATTCACAAAAGAAATTAGACTGTAATTTCATTTTTTGTGATATGTCTCAGGCTTTAGTATCAGCACAATGCTGTTCTCAGAGTATGAGTTAGGAAGTGTTCCTATTTTGTGAAATCTTGGAAGCGTTTGAAAAAGTTTGATTTTAATTTGCCAGAGCTTCATGGCCATGGATTGTTCCTTATTGGAAGGTTTTTGTTATTGTTTTAATTTTTGTACTTGTTATAGAGTTTTGCAGATTTGAGTCAATTAGCTGATTTGTGTGTTTGTAGGAATTTTTCCATTTCATCTAGATTCACAAAAACAATTTTTAAAATTAATCTCTTGTAGTTTTTTATTTCTTTCTGTAAGGTGGGAAGAAATCTCAGTGTTCATTTCTAATTTTAGTTATTTGCATGCTTTCTTTTATTTTCTTTGTTAATCTAGGTTTTTCAATTTTATTGATTATTTTGAAAACAATCAACGTTTTTGATTTATTGATTCTCTCAATTGTGTTTCTATTGTGGTAAGTTCCTTTGTACAATTTCAATACTTTATAATTTATTGAGAATACTGTTTTTTCCTTAACAAAGAGTCTATGCTGTAGAATAGTCATCATAAGCCATGACTGCCAGGAAAAGTCACTCTTGTCCAAAAAGTGTTATGAAGAGGATGAGTTGAATCCCACAATTAATAAAGGAACTGGTATTCTTCCCAGTTAGGAAATCAGTGACTATCTTGGGGACAATAGTGGAGTTATACAAGAGATCCACGATGGAAAGTTGCCTGTGAAGGAAGTATATAGGTTTAAGGAGTTGAGTGTCCAACAAAATGAGAATCATCATCATAATATTACCAATGTGTTATAGAAACAATAAGACAATGACAGCAAAGACAAAATCTTGGATTTGAACATGGTGAAATAGCCCCAGGTGAAAAAAGTGTTGTTCCAGTGATCTAATTAGTCCATCTCTCAATTTTCTCCTTCCTTATATAGTATCCTGGATAGATTTAGGCAAAAATCTTTATTCCCTCCACAGATTTGTCTTATTGTCATTTTATAATCTGCACTCTACAGACTTTTTCCCTGGACATATAGTAGAGTTATATATATTACATGTTTCAACTATTTCAACACTCTTTGCTACAAAAGAGTTCTCATTACTATTGCAATGTCATTGAATGCTTATTTAAAATTATTTAACCAAAAACTAACTATACTGTCAAATTTTAAGATAATAAATTTATAGTCTTTGAAATTTGGATAATTTTAATAAGTAGAATTTGATTTACAAATAAATAAATCTTACATCTTTATATAAAATCTCTCTTTCTATATCTGTCTTTCTATCTCTGTATCATTCTGTATATATTTATCTATTAATTTCGATGTCAATTCTTGTGTCTATATCTATGGATATATACAACAGAGATACTTAAAAACCATCACTGGTTTTAAGTATTCCTGAGGTGTAAGAGCTAGAAACTGTGTAAATGAGGTACCGATCCTTAATAATATTCTATATACTTACGTGTAATGTGTTAATTGTTTTACATATTCCATTTTACCTTTATAACATATCTGGAAGAGAACTCTTTTACTTCTTAAAAGGGAAGTTTGATATTCAGATTAATCAACAAATTTTGCATATTTAGACAGGAGTATGAACAGTGAAGCTCTTCGTTGTTAAAAATAAATGCTTTGTATAATATTCCAATAATGAATTTTACTATAAAATTGGACCTTATAAAGTCATATTAAGTGACTCTATATACAATTAAAATGTAAATTATATATTATTTTTAAATATAAAAATATGCATGATTGTTGTTTAAAAATTTTTTTTTTCCTTTTCCTTTAGCACTCCTATTGAGATATATTCAAATACCATGCAATCCATCCCAAAGTGTACATTCAATGGGCTTTGGAATAATTATAGATTTTTGTATTCATTACCATAATCAATATTAGGGCATTTTCATTATTCCAAAAGAAAGAAAAACATCTCTTAGCCTTATCTTTTAATCTTTCTATCCACATTCTCCCATACATATCTACTAAAGTAATTCCATTTCTATGAAATTATTTATATTTAAATTTATATAAATGACATCAAACAATATGCAGTACTTTGTGTTTGTTTTCTGCCACTTCTGATAATTTTCTCATTTGATAAAAATATTAATTATTACACTTCACTACAGGCCATAGCTTGTTTTAAGTACATTCCAGCTTAGATACCACCCTATTATTACGATCTTGAAATATTAATGTTCATTAATGTACACTTGTTCTGACCATTCTTAAATTTGTATTGTTAATCACACTCATCTGCATCAGAGACTATTCTATGTTTCATTATTTAGCTATTCTTCTACTGACATACACAATCTTTAACTTTTCCTTTCAAATACAATCATAACCCATATTAGTGCTGCTAACTACATTCACTCTAATGTTCTAGCATCACCTCCATTGAATTCCAAGCATTTACAATCAATCTTATTACCAATTCTACATAAATTAAGCTACTATTATCTATCCTCATTTTATCTTCTGGTGAAAGATATCCTAGCTAATAATTCCATGTCTTTGCTCATTATATTTTGTTCATATTATATATGATATTTTAGGATTGCTTTTTCAAAATTGAGTACTTACTTAATCTCTTGAAGTATTTTCTTCAAACAAGTCAATTCTCTTAAAGAAGAAAAAATCCTTGGCTTTGTATTGATTTGAAATTTGTTCACATACTGTGTCTTTGATAACAATGTTTGTGAAACTGCATGCCTTTGAGTGACTTTTCTGTAAGTTAAAGCTTCTTTGAAGATAAAATGAAAGAAAAATAAGACACTGGGGGAATATAGGGAAGAAAATGTCAGTGTAGATACAAGAAAGCAGATCACACAATGATGAAAGACATAATGTCTAAAAAATTATTATTCAATTTTTTGTTTTGTATTTTATTTATTTTGAAAACTATCATTATTTCATTTTCTTATTAATTTTATTTGGTTATTTCATTGGGTTCATTTTTGGTGAGGTTTTGGATCCCATAAGGGTCATAACTGTGGTGGGGGAGGACCATTGGTTTGAGGTGTCAGTAATGGGAGGATCCATGGGAGGGGGTTAACCTTGGGAATACCTCTAAGGCATAAGGATGTGTTCCAGTTTTCATGGGGCATTGTCACAGTCACCGGAATTCCATACAACAACCAAAAGAATATTGAATTCCCATCATGGGGAGCCCTGCTACATTCTTTAATGAGACAGCAAGAATCTCCTGAGTAGAGGGGTAGTGCTTAGTGAAAGTGCAGGGACCATTGTGACAGGCCCTTGATATTGATGATTATACTTATGTATGTTTTCTTTTGAAATTGAAACTTAGCTCTGTTGCCAAAGTGTTACATCCTGAGAGCTTCTTTGTTGCTTAACTGTGGTCAATTTCTAAGCCAAACTCAACATATAAACACACTACCTTCCCCCTAGCAGGGAACATGACTCCTGGGGATAATCCTCCCTGGCACCATGGGATTTTTACCAGACAGCAACTACCAATTCACCTGGAAAAAGACCTTGACCAAAAAGGGGAAATGGTAAATACAAATGAGTTTTTATGGCTAAGATATTTCAAAGTGAGTCAGGAGGTCATTCCAGAGGTTAAGCTTATGCACATCTCAGCAGGATTTCATTGACTGCCACAATAAATATTGCCTAAAATAGCAGGGCTGTTGAGGGCTCAAGAGACATCCAGACACCATAGGCAGGGCAGACAGCTCAGGAGTTTGGTGCCCTGCAAGTGGCCTTTACTTTGTAATTTATGTCCCCAGTGTGAAAGAGTTGGACTAATTTGTTTTTCCCCACACTTGGCTTTTCTGCCCCTTCTATTTGAACCTATAGTTATTACTATACTTGATAGATGTATATCCAAAAACTTAAATCTTTGGTCCTTCCATGTGCCATTTGAGCTCTTAATCACAGCAGTGTTGCAGCACCTACTCTCCAGGTCATTGGACTCACCCAAGACAACTAACAGGAGATGATGTTCAATGATAACCATTTCAAGTAATAGAGAGTGTCTGCAACAGCAAACAAGGCAGTTCCATCCATCTGCCCCATGGGAAATAAGTGCCTTCTCAATTAGAAACAGAGTGGGTACCACCAACCCAAAATCCTCAAGATTGGGGAATGAATAATGGACTAAAATAGAATTATTATTATTCTATTGTAGACATTATTTTTCTAGCAATGGAAGAATTTGTATCATTAATATAAATGCAGTGGTCACCAGAGGTTCTGAGGGGAAAGAGAGGGATTAATAGATGTAATATGGGGGGATTTTGGGGATATTGGAATTGTCCTACATGACATTGCAATATCTGATAAAGGACATTATATATTTTGTCATAACTTACAAAATTGTCAGGGACAGAGTGTAAAATATAATGTAAACTATAATCCACAGTTATTGGCAATGCTTCTATATGTGTACATCAATTGTAACAAATGTACCATACTAATGAAGGATGTTAATGTGGGAAAGAGATAGAGAGTGGGGCATATGAGAATTGCCTATAATTTTTATGCAATATTTATGTAATCTAAAGTATCTTTAAAAAATAAAAAGGAAATAATATAAAGGAGAAAGACAGTAAAATTTATTCAATGAGAAAACCACATCAATAGACATAGAGAACAGCTGGATTACTGAGAGTTCATTTTTCTCTAAATATATGTTTTATTGAGTATTATATAACAATAATAAAATAGTTATTTTAAATTTCATTTAAAATCATAACTGAAACATCCACATAAACATTTCCTTGTCAGTTATATTTTTACCCTCATCCTGCTCTGAATATACATGCAGTCAGCTACAGAGCAGAGCTTCATCTTCAAAAAAAAGGGGGGACTTTAAAAGAGAATTAAGGAAAGGCTATAAATTTTGTTCTACCTGTTAATTAATATAACCCTGTAAAAGTGTAAGGGTGAGACAGGACAAAACTTCTGGTGTGGTCTGTAGTTGATGTCAATATAAGTTAATTTTCAAATGATTTTATTTCTAGAAATAGCTTCATGTAAAAAATTCTTTTAAAGGAATTAGGGCCTATAATGTAAGTTCCTGTAGCAGTATATTTATTTCTAGGATTTGGCTGTTATTTCCTAATTCTGAGATGCTTTATGCTTTATGTGTAACCTAGTAGCTCTCTGGAACTTTGGGGTCTATAAGACACCTGAAACACAGAGTTGAAGTTCTCCAGGTCTTCAGGTACTGAAGAAACTGCATTAATTCCAGAAAATGAATCAATGGAGAAACTGTAAAAGAAGCTAAAGAAAGAATCAGGCCTCAATTAGAATATAAATGGGACAGATCTGATTGGGACTAAGTTGAATCAAAAAACAAGGTGATGTGTAATATCTGTATTTTAAGACTTCCATTTTAATTTGAGACCAAAGGAGGAGAAATTTATTTTTCCAAAAATCTAAATTTTCTGTGGCACATTTTCTGACTTAACCTGTTGGATCTGTTTATTTAAACAACCTAACTCAGCTTCCTTTAACTTGAACCTGAAATAAGGAATTAGATCTTAGTATTCTATACAGGTTAAAGTAATACCTTGATGCATTTTGGTGTGTTTTGCTTATAAAATGAAAAAAGTATTTGTAAGTACCTTGAGGGACTAAGGGATAAAAGCATAAAACTATAAAATTCCCCAACTAGGGAATTCCTGCTTTTCTCTCAAGCTTGCAGAAATTATAATTTAAAAAACTTTACAAGGTCTAAATCTAATATCCATTCCCTTTAGAAAGCAAATTATCCTCATTTAAACTTATAACTGGGAGGCCTATGGAAAATAACTCTGAAATATATGAACCTTATCTCATAAAAGGTAACACCATAATAAACCAATCCCTTAATCTTAAAGTTTTCACTTATAAACTTTATTTCTTTAATGACAAAACTAATCTTATTGATAATTACTGCCTAAAAGTCACCTCCTGAAACAAACTTGTTATTCAGTGTTGCCTCTGTATAAACCAATCTCTGCCAGTATACCCACTCCCTCTCCCCAATATGAGATATAAGTCACAGTAATGGGCATCTTTTGTGCTTTGTGACTAATACCAAATGTTGTTCAGAAATGCTTTTGGAGAGACATCTTGTTTAAAAAGTGGAAATATTAAAGGAAATAAAAGAACATTTCTCTGGTTAAGAGATTTCAAATAGAGTTGAGAGCTTATTCTGGAGATTCCACTAATGAGATTCTCAGCACTATATCACAAATTGGAAGAGTATGCAAAGCCACAAGCAAAAGTGCTAGCTTCCCTCAGGAATAGGATCTTGGCTCCATACCATATTACAATTTGGTCTAGTGATATTATTGATGGCAATAATAAACATACTCATTTTTAAAGCTTGTCTGTGCTTTTTACCTCGACCTTGACTAACTAGAGTAGGAGAGATGGCATTAATAGTCCAGCTGAAGCCCAAAAATCAATGAGTATATAAAACTGAAATCTAAGAAGTTTCATTCCTTCAATCTCTAGGAATTTGAGGACATCACCTCTTCTCAGCATGAAGAAGCCAAAATGGTCATCAACCAAATATCCCTTAAGATTAAGTAATGGAAAAGAAAATGGGGAATTTTTAACCCCAAAATTAACAAATATGTTTTACTCCAAAGGAAAATAACAATAACTGTGATAGCTCACTGAATTATAACCTTGATGTATGTTAGCCTTCTGAAGTAGCCAGAAGCCTATATGTGTAACTTTTCTAACTCACTCACCTGTAATCCAGATGCCTTGCTTTTTTAATGCTTATGTTATGTTTTGAAACTGTGTGGCCTTTACATGGTAAATGGACTTTAAAGAGATAACTCAAGACTGGTCCTGCTTGTCTCCCCTTATCTGGCTCTGTATAGCCCCCCAAAATATGGTTCCCTTGCATGTAATTTCCTGAAATCAGGTACATTACATATAGCACCCTTGTTTATTAACATGAGTCAGCCCAGAACTGACCATCCAATTCCTACATTATCTTGCTAAACAAGGCAAGTCTAATCAGAGTTGGCCCACCTGACATGCACAGTAAACTAAACTTTAAACCTCAGGTGAACTAAGCATGTAATCAGCCTGTGAATGTTCTTTGATTAGACTATCTCTAATCTCATCATCTCTTGTTAGCCTAAGACTGTATGCCATTGTTTGAATGCTATAAAACATTGAAAGTTTCTCTAATATGGACAGAATTATCTATGGCCCATAAACCTTCTGCTCTCCTTGCTTTGTGTTTGCCAATAAACTCAATCTCTCTTTGAAACCCTGTTGTTGCATAATTGGCTCTTCAGTGCAACATGGCAAAGAACCCCATATTTATCAGTACACCTTCCACACACCCCATGTTCATTATATCAATCATAATTTGAATACAGCCGATCTGTTCTTTCTCATTTGAACTTATGCAAGAACTACCAAAATACCTAGAAAAAGCAAAAGAAAAATATCCACAGTATAGTTACTAATGAAAAAGCAGAGTTTGAAAAAAAATTTTGACATAAATTTTTGAAGTAAATTGGGCTCTCTTTTATGCTTATTTTTGTCATATTTCTTAACTTTAAAGAAGTTTTAGATTACATAAATGTTACATAAAAAATATATTGCGGATTTCCATATATCCCACTCCCTCTGCCTCCTACACTTTCCCCCATTAATGGCATCTGTTTTGGGCAGCCACAGGCATGCCTTTTGAAATATACCAAAGATTGGTCGGTCTTTATAAAGGGTATTTATTTGGGGTAGAAGCTTACAGTTACCAGACCACAAAGCATAAATTTCTTCCCATACCAGAGTCCACATGTTGGAGGAAGATGGCTGCCGATGTCTCCAGGGTTCAGGCTTCCAGGTTCCTCTGTTCCTGGGGCTGCGTTTCTCTCTGGGCTTAGCTTCTGTTTCCTTCACGAGTTCAGCTGTAGACGATGAGGCTTTCTATGCTGCGTCTCTCCACAAGGCCAGCTGTAGCCTCTCCTGCGATCGGCTCACTCCAACATCAGAACTGCTTTTTCAAATCTCCTTCTCCAAATCTCCTCTCTGCTTCTTATCTAGCCTTCCATACTTGAGACCACCCCCACCAAGGGGCGGGGCACAACATCTCACTGATGTGGCAGTTAAAGCCCTACTCACAGCTCAATCATGCCCAGATGAACAGACCAGCTTACAAACATAATCTAATCTATATTTTTGGAATTCATAATT